>MU226657.1:1856684-1871980 GCA_018584345.1 Thuja plicata | reverse complement strand
TATATATATATATATATACAATTTTTTTGAACTACTTATCAAATTAATATAACACTATTTTAAGCTTCATTTTTTTTACACATGACATGGATGTTTGGTGGTGTAGTTTTAAGAGACATCTACTTAAAATATTAGTTTCATTATATCAATTTATTTTATACCTAATACAACAAAAAAACTAGTGTATAAATATTTTTGTGTGCCTATCATTTCATCCTTTCCATCCTAATTATTTTATTATAAATATTGATAATTTAGAAATCAATTCTAAAGTACGTTCTTATTATATATTTAAACTCAAAGTTTATGCATTAGAAAACAACTCTCACTTTTCACTCATATTTACCCCTTATTTCTCTGCACTTATTCTTATTCTTCCAGTTTTCTCCTATTAGTCATTTGAACTTACCACATACTCAATTCATTTACAATTAGGTTGGAGATCATGTAATAGTTATGAAAATACTACAATAGAGCATTTATGAAAATAACCCCAACTTGCATGTTTAGATCTATCCATAAGATTCCACTCCCAACATGTGAAAATAACTTACCTTCACAAATTACGTAAGACATGGATGCCCAACAAACTGGAATAACCTCACAAGAGAATAATGAATCTCCACTAGATACACGATTGATGCTTCTTATCCCCTAGTTATGAGAGAATCCAAGATTTTTTTAAAATATTGAATAAGGTTGAATACATGAAAGAATGAAAATCCAACAAAGATGGCTACAAGAAAGGAAAAAAAGAAGAAGATGCAGATCAAAAATTGTTTACATAAGTCCGAGTCACCTTTCTAACTAGCAAATTAGACAAAGCCTCTACATCAAAACCAAGAACAACAATTACATTTGTACAAACGAAGAAGATATTTCATATGAAATTTGACAACCCCCACTGTAATTTTGGGTTGACTACCAGGCGTTCGATGTGAGCAGGCGCAACCCATAGCAGGACATTTGATGTGAGAAGGCGCAACCCATAGCGGTAGGGACTGTAGGTGAGCATGCAGGTGAGCTCGCATGTGAGCAGTAGGGCTCGCAGGCAAGAATTTTTTTAGGAATTTGTCAGAATGTTTGGTTAGAAAAGGGTTAGCACGCAGGTGAACAATAGGGCCCGTAGGTGGGCAAGCAGACAAGAATCCAGTCAGGTGAGCAACAGGGCCCACAAGTGGGCATGCAAACAAACACCATTACAAAACCATTTCTTTCTCAAAGGGCAAGGGACCAGTCTACGATAAGAAAGAGGTGGTCTTTTAGACCAGGACCCAGTCTGTCAAGCATAAGCAACTTCGAGGTGTGAACATTTATTTTTATATTTGTTTTTGTTGCTGCCTTTTCTTTCTGTATCTTTCTCATTATCCTTCGGTCAATGGAAAATCAAGCAATGGAAATACAAACAATGGGAAAACAAACCATTTCATTGGTAAAAAATGGTCAAAAAATTCTAGTGCACTTTGAAACTAATCATTTGGGACAAGTAAAAATTGCCTCACTTGGCAAGATAGGAAAATATATCTGGGTCAACGTCAAACAATTTAAAGGCATTTTAAAACACAGACTCGCCCGTATGAAATGGTCACATGAGAAAAAAACATGGTCAGAAGAGATATAATAAGGAGACAAGACAAAAAGATGGAGTCAAAATGTGCCCTCCTTCACATTTAGGTCGCAACAGTCATTTGTGCGACAACAGTAACTTTATAGACCCAGTCATTTACAACCTATAAGATATAAAATGGAGGGTCATTAAAATGTAATATTAGAATAATGATGTGGGCTAGCAATTGAATGTATTATTATTATTATTGGATAAGTTGTATTGTTGAGATAGTGGAGAAGGTAAGATTGTCCTCTTAGTCCCAAATTTCACAAAGGAAAGATCCACTTTGATCAACCATAAGAAAATGGTTAATGCACAAATGCATCAATCGATCAGAAATAAGAAGGAAGAAGAAAGACTTACAATCCTGAATAATGGGTGAAGAGTATATAATAGATTTGATTTATACCTTAATTGAAATGAATCGAAGATAAGTACTAACCTCGAAATATAGTAGATCTGGAAAAGCTTGTTTTCTGATGTCTGTGTCAGGTTTCGGGAAATTCTATAACCAAATTTGGAATAGAAATATAGAGATGGACAAAACCCAAAAATCCTTTCCTTTTCTGAGTCAGGTCGATCTTGACCTCTTTGCGAGGGTGCAATTGTACCCCAAAATGTCAAGGATGTCGACCTTGACTTGCACTGATCCGACGGAGATTTTGCCCGTGGATCCCGAAAGTTTGCCGAAAAGGGTATTCAGATCTTCTCTGTAATTTGCTTTCTTGTACCTGTACCTGTAAGAAAAATGGGTTTGTTTTTTGGGGAGGGGTTTACCTTGGTCAAACCCTGGTTTTGGAATTAACCTTAAAATATAATTGAAATTGCAGAGATAAACAAAGTAAATGAACAAATTCAGCTTGCTTGTATAGAAACCCTTGTGGCAGATTCAAATCCTTGGATCCACAAGTATGGATGTGCCAAATAGATGTAGAATGTAGAATGTAGGATGGATGTCTCAAATCAATTGCATTTAGATCTTCAACACCAATCTTGAATGGATCTTGGAATAGGAAGAAGCTTGCATGGATGTGGATGGAGAAATCTTCAACAAGAGAGCTCCATGGAGCTTTGAATCCTTCAATGGCTACCAATGGATCTCTTTGATGAATTGGATTCTTGAATGCTTGAATGCTTTCTTCAATAGATTATGCATAGAGTTTGGATGGATGATATTGCTTCTTTCGTCTTAGAGAAAATGAGAGGAGAAAGCTTCCTTATATACAAATCTAGGGCATAATCTTCTAGAGAGGCCTGCATAGGAGAATTAAATTCTCATTATACCTATACCCCTAGAAGTGGACATATATTAAATATAATTTCAAGAGTCATTGCCTCAAAAACTGAAACAACCGACCCGGAAGCGGGAATTAAATCTTTCTAAAGCCCGACATCTAGAAACTTTGGGGTCCTAAAATTTGGACCCTGGGTCAAGGTCGAGGACAACCTTGACTTAAGTCAGGGTTGAGGTCGACCTTGACCCTGAAGTCAAGAATCTTAGAAAAGGTAGGAGAAAAGGGGAAAATAGGGCAGAATCAGGGGGAAAAAGCATATCCAAGTCAAAGACCCATTCAAGGCACTTGACATGACCCCGAACCACTTACTTGGAGGGCTAAACCAGTCCAAAATGAAAGTTCTTCCATTTTACGACGATACATTTAGCCCCCACTTTAGCAAGAGTATGGACTCAATGCAAACTCTTAGTAAAGGAGATCATAAAGAAAAGATAATCTTATTGAAATCAAAGGAATAAAGCAATCCTCAAGCCCCCAAGGACTCAAGTCTTTGTCAACACCAAGATTACAAAAAGAGAGACACGACCAATCAAGGAAAAATACAGAGAGGGGAGTGGCTAGCTCGCCTAGTAAGATGTGTGTATCTCACTGTGAACTACAAAAAGAATAGGATGGACCACCAAGAAAGCACTTGATAGTCACCCCATAAAATTGTGCGCCTTCTAATAGCTTTGTGCATGTATGTAGTGCGTCTTCTGACAACTTTTATGAAGTACCCACGGATCCATATCCTTATATCACCATGGAATACATTTGTAAAATGCGCATCTCTTCAATATTTAGAAACTTATGTGCATTACCTTCCAAGGATTTAGCGTGTTGCAATATAAAAGGTTAGAAAAAAATTTAAATAATATAGAATGAGGGAGGTTGTATATATGCCCCCTCCTTACAATGGAAAAATACATACTATTTTGTCATGTTAAGGAAAGAAAAGAACAAGGATAAAGCCTTCTTCAACAACATCGAGACAATATCCATAGACAACACCCATTCCAAGCCAAGAAGGTCACATCTCCTATGAGGCCATGGAAGGGGCGAATGCAAAGAGATATCATGCAAGAAGTGAAAAAGTAACCCTTGTGAGGGATAGCACACTATTCAGTTTCCAAGGTGAGAGATTTATCAACCATGGAAATCCAATGTTAAACAACAAAATGGGTTATGATCAAGGACACAGATCCTCAATGCAAACCAAAATTTTCATATATGATTGGATATCACATAATAGATAGATACTACTTAACCAAAGGAAAAGTGGATCCCGAAAAGACAGAAAAGAAGGAGATGGCATCCTTGCCCCCCAAGCGTAGGAACAAGAATGAAAGGGACCTATTATATTTCTCACAACACTATGCAAGAAAATGAGCCCCCAAGGATTAGGCTAACATTATTTACATAATGTGTAGCTCCATAATAGGAACATAAATGTTGTTTAGAGAAAACAGGATTGAAATATAACTTATACCCACATGATATATAAATAACTTTACTATCAATGAGATGCCTAATCTTATAATGTAAAGCTTGACATTAATTAGTAGAGTGGTCATGAAATCTATGATACAAACAAAAAGGAAGAGTCTTCAAGTGTGTACTACGTTTCTTTTTGCATTTAGGTCTAGTAATCATCTTAGCACGAAGGAGTTTAGGAAAAAGAACTTCTTGGTCAAATTCCTTCGTAGACTCATCATGTTTTGAAGTGTTATTTGAGATGTTGTTAACATTAATGTGTTGTTGACGATTAAATCCCAATCCATAAGAATTATCATGCCCCCCATTCTGTAAGGGCATTTGAATTCCCTGCTTATGCTTACCACATCCTTGACCATGGAATCCTTGTTTAACTAGTAAATGATAACCAAGGCCACAATGAGAAACCATATCAGAAGGAGTCAATGGAACTTCAGAAGTTAGTATGTCATCACTAGTAGGTTCGATAGATTCATAGGGGGTAGAAGCAGCGACAAAGTTATTACGAAGGGAATTAGAAGTAGAAGCAAAAGCTCGTTGTCAAACTCTCTTTGTTGCTTCATAAAATCAAGATTAGAAACTTTATATTCTCCAATAAAGGTAGGATTAAAATCCAAAGTTCCCCAATCATCTCCAGGAAGAGCATTAGAGGAAGAAGGATTACTATTAGAAATAGGAATATTGTGGGTTTGAATATTCAAACAAGGATTTGGTGCATCATCCGCATGAAGTGTATACACAGTGTTATCGTGAATAAACTTGACTTTACGGTGAAGGGTGGAAGGAACAACATCCATCTCATACAACCAAGGTCTACCCAAAAGGAGGTTATAATTAAGAGGTCCAGGCATAACATGAAAAGGAGTATTCAGGATGACCAAACCTACTTTGATAGGTAAGGTAATGATGCCCAAAGTTTTCTTATCAATGTTATCAAAGCCACATATAGGAACATTGTCAGGTTGAATAGTTGAAAGATCGACTTTAATCGCATTGAGCATGTCCATGCTACAAATATTAAGCCCAGATCCATTATCAATCAAGGTCCTAAAAATGATACTCGTATTGATAGTAACAACAACCATAAGAGAATTATATTGATTATGTACTTTTTAGAAGGTAAATCCTTTTGAGTAAATACAATGTCAGGAGGACTCGGGGTAGCAATATGCATGCACTGTAAGAAGTCTTTGATGTTCTCTTAATTAGGAGATGGAGTGGGAAGAGTGGGTTGAGAAGGTGGTAAAGAAGTAGAAATCACCAGATTAGGTTGAGGTTTATTCCTTGTACGATAAGCATGTGAAACATAATCTGTGTTATTAAAGAAATCCAAAGGATCCCTAGGTTTACCCTTGATAGTAATGCGAGGACAACCTTTAATAGTCAACAAGGGTTTTGGATAAACCATGTTAGTTGTCTCAACACTACAAATAGATTCACAAGAAGGAAGCAAAGAAGACATCTTAGGAGGAGATGAGGCAGGATCTTGATTCTCCATAAGATCATCACTAAGAGGGAGAGCCTGAAGGGAATTCATATCATTCTTTGTTAATGCCTCATCACTAGAAGGAATCCCAAATGGAGGTAAAGCATCTATAATGTTTTCTTCTTTCTCTAAAATATCTGCATGAGGGGAGTGTGTTTTAGAAAAAGAGTCACCATCATGTATGAATATGTCATTCAGTAATAAATCACCCTCTTGTATCAAGGCATCTTCACGAGGAGGGGATAAATCAATGTCTTTATCTAAGGGTTCATCCCAAAAAGTAGAATCATCCACAATGGCTTCACGAGGAAGAGAGTAATCAACATCCAAATCAAAAGGTTCATCCCAAATTGGAGGATTATCATCCCTGACAATAATGCACCTTGTAGGAGTGCCATAAATCACTAAAGCTTGATCCCTAAAGGGGAAAGAAGCTAAATTATATTCTAAAGTAGGCTCATAGAAAAGACATATATTAGGAGAAGAATTAACATCAATCCTCATCTCATCTCCATAAAGAGAAAGATTAAAGTCATCTACTTTATCTAATATATCCTTACAAGGTAATACAAGAGAGGACAAAGCAACATCACATGCACTAAATGAAGTCTTTCTAGGTGTATCCATGTTGTAAATAGTGGAACATGAAGGTAGCCATGCACACACCCTATGGTAAAGGTCAATTGAAGATGCTATAGAGGAGGATGAAATAGGAATAGGATCCTTGGAGATCTTATTCGAACCATTTTCATCCTCACTTCCATGTACCTCATTAGGGGATCTATCCTCTTTCGCAGCAAAAGCCTCATCAAAGTATTCAGAACAAAAATCATACATGTTGAACACAAAGTAACATTACAAGCATGAAAAATGTAAATGTTTTTGTATTTTTAAAGAAATTTGTGAGTTTTTATTTTTTGACATATAAATGCAAGAGCATAAAAGAAATCTACTTTTAAATGCATGTAAGATCTAACATAAGATGCAAATCTAACACCAAAAAGAAAGAACTGTCTATCGTGGGTTCACCAAAATGTAAGATATAAAAATGGAGGGTCATTAAAATGTAATATTAGAATAATGATGTGGGGTAGCAATTGAATGTATTGTTATTATTATTGGATAAGTTGTATTGTTGAGATAGTGGAGAAGGTAAGATTGTCCTCTTAGCCCCAAATTTCACAAAGGAAAGATCCACTTTGATCAACCATAAGAAAATGGTTAATGCACAAATGCATCAATCGATCATAAATAAGAAGGAAGAAGAAAGTCTTACAATCCCGAATAATGGGTGAAGAGTATATAATATATTTGATTGATACCTTAATTGAAGATAAGTACTAACCTCAAAATATAGCATATCTGGAACAACCTATTTTTTGATGTCCGTGTCAGGTTTCGGGAAATTATGCAACCGGATTTGGAACAGAAATGCAGAGATGGACAAAACCCAAAAATGTTTTCCTTTTTTGAGTCAGGTTGACCTTGACCTCTTTGCGGGGGCGCAATTGTACCCCAAAATATTGACCTTACCATGCACTGCTCTGACAAAAATTCTGTTTGCGAATCCCGAAAGTTTGCCAAAAAGGGTATCCAGATCTTCTCTATAATGTGATGTGCTATACCTGTACCTGCAAGAAAAATGGTTTTGTTTTTTGGGGAGGGATTTGCCTTGGTCAAACCCCACTTTTGGAATTAACAAAATATAATTGAAACTGCAGAGATAAACAAAGTAAATGAACAAATTCACCTTGCTTGTATAGAAACCCTTGTGGCAGATTTGAATCCTTGGATCCACAAGTATGGATGTGCCAAATGGATGTAGAATGTAGAATATAGGATGTCTCAAATCAATTGCATTTAGATCTTCAACACCAATCTTAAACGGATCTTAGAATAGGAAGAAGCTTGCATGGATGTGGATGGAGAAATGTTCAACAAGAGAGCTCCATAGAGCTTTGAATCCTTCAATGGCTATCAATGGATCTCCTTGATGAATTGGATGCTTGAATGCTTAAATGCTTGAATGCTTCCTTCAATAGATTATGCATAGAGTTTGGATGGATGGAATTGCTTCTTGCATCTTAGAGAAAATGAGAGGACCTATACCCCTAGAAGTGGACCTATATTAAATATAATTTCAAGAGTCGTTGCCTCGAAGACCGAAACATCTGACTCGGAAGCGGGAATTAAATCTTTTCGAAGGCCGAAATCTGGAAACTTTGGGATCCTGAAATTTGGACCCTGGGTCAAGGTTGGGGTCGACCTTGACTTAGGTCAGGGTCGAGGTCAAACTTGACCCTGAAGTCAAGAATCTCAGAATCACATAGCATAATGCCAGAAAAGGTAGGAGAAAAGTGGAAAATAGGGCAAAATCAAGGGGAAAAAGCAGATCCAAGTCAAAGACCCATTCAAGGTGCTTGACATGACCCCAAACCACTTACTCGGAGGGATAAACTAGTCCAAAATTGAAGTGCTTCCATTTTTCGACGATACACAACCCTACTTCTACACCTCTCACTTGGTGTCCTGATATTTATGTACAAGAACTCTTGATGGCCAAGGAGAGATTGGAGCTTCTAGAGGTTAAAGAGCAAGAAAGTGACCTCAAAATACGTGTCCTGACAGCAACAAATAAATCCCTTATAGACAATAACAATGCTTTAAAAGTTCAAATCTCAATGTTGCAAGAAACACTATAAGCTGGGAAGCTTGAATGACAAAACATGAAGGATGAATGGAAAAAAATCGAGAGTTGTATTGGAAGCAAACAAGGTTACAACAAATACTGAGACATCTCATGATAAGGAGGTACCGATACATCATGCTAGTTTGTTGGGAAAGGTAGGGTCTGAAGAGGAGATTTTTTTTTCTTCAGAAGTTACCAAAACTTGGGATAAAATAGCAAACACCTTGCACGTGAGGGTGAAGAGGCAAAGAGTCACGTGAAGAACACACGAGACAGGGAGGTCAAGGAAAGGTAGATTAGGGCATCCAATATAATTATCAAAGGGGTAAAAGATTATGGTGAAGGAGAACACACCCTTGACTCAACGAGGGACTTCTTACAAGAAGTGTTGTTGTGGCAAGGTCAAATCAGCCAAGCTTGAAGGGTTGGAAAATCATATGATGAGAGAGACAGGCCCATCAAAGTAGTCATACCCATCATTTGTGACAAATAAAATTTACTGAGAAAAAAAAAGCTCTTGAGGGGTTCTCGCTTCTTTTTAGAGGAGGATCTAACTACGAGACAACAAGAAGAAAGAAGGATGGAAATGGAAAAAATCAGAACAACTAGAAATGAAGGCAAAAGGGCTTGGATGTTCAAGGGAAAAGCAGTTATTGCTCATTTTGGCCACCGCCCCAATGTAGAGCAGCAAGTGGGTAGTAAAGATGTGACAACAAACACTTCGGTAGGCGGTGATACGACAAGATCAACATTCACTCATAAAGATAATAACTCAACTTAGAGTCTTCCACATCAAAACAAATAGCAATCAAATTCAGCCCAGGCTTCCTTAAGTTTAGTTTGTTGGAATTTTAAAGGTTATCCGTGGAGGCGTGGGCCTGGGTTAGGACCTATTACGGAAGGCAAAGACATTATTTGTCTCATAGAGACACATGAGCATGAAGGATGTAAGACTCCATTGTTTGAAGGCTATTGGAAGCTGGCAGTGTGGAATGAGGGAGTTGGAAATGGTAAAGGTCATAGATGCATAATGGTTCTAGTAAAGGAAAGGGAAGGACGTGTCATTCAGTTGGAAAAGGCAGACTCTAATAAACAATTCATATGGCTTAAAATCTTGGAAAACAACAGTCTTATCGGGATCACGGCTTTCTACTTTGCTCCACAGGTATCTAAAGCTTATAAAAAGTGTGGCCTAAATCACAACGACCCTTATGCTTCCTTAAAGAAAGATGTTGCTATTTTTTTGCGGCATGGGGATGTTCTTCTTGTTGTAGATTTCAATGCTAGAACAACAAATTTTCAAGCCAGTATTTTCAGCTATACAAAAAATGGTAACCCTATTTGGCTGACATAAAAGAGAAAACATCAGTGGGAAAGAATATCTGAAGATGCTAAAGGCTACAATCATTTTGGGGAAGAATTGATCACTCTATGTGGCACCTTTGATCTAATAATTTGCAATTGTCTGGCTAGATGGTCTAAATTGGGCCATTTCACTTGCAACACACATAACAGGGCAAGCGTGGTAGATTATGCTATTTGTTCGCAAAATTTGAATGAGAGAATTAAGGAAGTTACAATTGGTGAACACATATGGGATCTCAAATCAGATCATAAAGCACTGTACGTAAATTTGTGTTGGGCAAAGGATAGACAGCTTGGGGCAAATAACCAATGCCCTCAACAACCTCCTTCTTAGGGTAGAATCTTGTTGACTTCAGAAAATGGTAACATCTTCAGGGCTACTATTGAGAGACTTTGTAGGGGGATGCATATGCACAAGCATGTTGTCAATAGCTATGCGTTATCAAGTCTGATCCATGAGGCTCTCTCAAAATGCAAGAGAACTAAAAAAATAAAATCTGAAATTAATTGTTTCCCAGTTAATGCGTGGTCTGATAAGGAATGCAAGATGGCTAGAAGAAATCTAAGGGAGTCAAACAAAACAAACCTTGACATTAAGGCTTATAAACAGATCCTAAAGAAGAAGAAAAATGATTTTATGTTCACAAGGAAAGAGGAGCTAATTTCCCTAAGTAGAAATAACCCCAAACTTTTTTGGAAAGAACTCCAACCAAGGAAGAAACAAATTTAAAATAATATTACAGCCACTCAATGGTTCGACTATGCTAGAAAAATCTATGAACAAGAGGGTGGAGTGGACCAGCCACCCTTGGTCAATGATACTACAATGCTTTTCACCATGCAACAGATAGAGATGGGTATTAAGAAGTTGGGTGTAGGTAAAGCAAAAGACCTAGTCGAGCTTCAAGCGGAATATCTCAAGTGGGGTATGAAAACCCTTGCACCACACATTATAGAAATCTTCAACAATATCAGCCAAGAGGGGTTTCTTAAAGATTGGACAATCTACCTTGCAGTACCACTTTTTAAGAGTGGCGAAGTCAACAATCCCTCCAACTACAGGACTATAATGATCAATCCTCTCTTTGTAAAACTTTTTGGCAGCATGATAGAATCTAGGATCAACAAATGGGTGGAAGAAAACTATAAGCGTGCAAAAGGGAAAGCTGGTTTTAGGCCAAAGCACTCAACAATTGATCACTGTGTCACTCTGAGGCACATTATAAAAAAAAGGTGGAAGAAAAAAGGAGGAGGTTTTTTTCTGTTTAGTTGACTTTAAAAAGGCTTTTGCCACTGTCCCTAGGGACACGCTTTGGCTCAGGATGGAAGAATTGGGGATTCCTACGCATATCAGGGCAGCTGTTCATAGGATGTATGAAGAGGTGAAAGTCAAAATCAGAACCTCAGCTGGCATTTCATAATGTTTTAGGAGTGATATTGGTGCCAAACAAGGTTGTCCTTTATCTCCTACTTTGTTTGGCTTATATATTGATAAGCTTGAAGAGTGGTTAAACATGCAAAATGGTGAGGGTATCCAGTTAGGCGAATTTGTAATAAAGCTGCTCCTATATGCAGACGATCTCATTTTGATTGCCAAATCTGCCTGTGGGTTGCAAGAACATTTATTTTCTCTTGAGCGCTTTTACAGTATGGTGGGGATGCAGGTCAATATCAGCAAGACTAAAGTTATGGTTTTCTCTAATAATAAAAAACAACATCAACATTAGTTTTATTTTGGTGGTAGTGTTCTTGAGGAAGTTGTGGAGTATAAATATCTCGGCATTGATTTCAACAAACATCTAAGCTGGGCAGGTTGCAGAAATAAAAGGACTTTAGGTGGATGGAAGATATTTTATGCTCTTCAAAATAGGTGTCACGAAGCGGAGGTTTGGGATTGGAAAACTATTCAAACCTTGTTTGGTCTTTTTGTGTTGTCGATTGTTCTCTATGGGTGTGAATTATGGGCCAACAACACTTCAATAACACAATGGAAGCAAATCAAAGGAATCCAAAAGTGTTTGATCACAAGCAAATTTAAAATTAAAAGCACCATCCCATATGATATCATGCTAAGCAAAATGGGGGCTGCCCCTATTGAGGCACTTGTTATGATTCGCCTAATAAGCTATCTAAAAAGAATAAAAAAAATAGAAGGAGATAGATGGCTTAACGTTGTCTTCAATGATACATTGTGTAAACGAAAAAAAATGTGGATGCAACAAAACATCAAGTGGATGAGGAAATGGAATATCCAATTTAATATGTGCCCCACAAATAACAAAGAAATAAAGGTCTTCGTTATGGAGAAATTTTACAAGAGAAATTGGGGATATGGGATTGGAAGGAAGAAAATATATTATATCAATGAGTTCAACCCCGCATGTGATCAACTCCAAAAAGCGTACATAGGTGCCAACATTTCTTGGAGAGCTAAAATTCTTATTGCCCAGCTAAGAACCAACTCTCATCAACTCCGCCGTGAGACCGGGATTTGGAAGAGGCCAAAGGAGGCTTGGGAAGAGAAAATTTGCATGTTTTGTAACTCTGGGAAAGTGGAAACCGAACTTCACTTTATTTTAGAATGTGAAGCCTACAAGAACAACAGGGATAAATTTGCGGATACTATATCAGATAGCGCTTGGCATAACCTATTCAACGAGGAGTACATTGAGAAATCAAGTGAGCTCATCATCAGCTTGCACAAGAAACAAACCGAGTTACTGAAGTCATCCTAGTTTGCCTTATTGTCCCATAAGCTATGTTTAGCCTCATGGACGTAAAATTTCTATCTTATCTTTATCTATACAAACTCAAATTTGTAGAACCTTGAAACACTCATGTAATGCGAATTGTATAATAAAGAAGTTCAAATTTGAAAATCCTAACAAATAATTAATTTAATTGCCACATTAAATTTTTAACATTTGTCAATGGGCCCTTGGTCTACTGGTGAAGTTAAATGGCTCACAAAGGGCTCACAAAGAGCCCACCAGGGATCAAGTCTTGCCGAGTGCAAGGCCCGACATCATAAGGGATGAGGCTGGGATCATGCCCCAGGCGAATTTGGCAGCGTGGATGCTCCTTAGCCCTTGGCTCTAAGCTAAAGAGGCACGTGTGGGCCCGTATCGAGTTCCTAAACCCTCCATCAATTTTTTTTTTTTTTTTTAACATTTATTCATTTCCAAATCATAAATTCAATAATCTAAATTAGTGAATTCTTTAATACATTTATTTTTTATTTATTTAAAGAGGCGGTAGTTTACCCTATAAATACGAACTGAATATTGACATGCGAAGACCAGTATTACAAATTCGAACGTCAAAATTTCATGGTCCACATATTTCTCAATTTGGAAATCTTGAATTTTACACCACATCCACACATCCAGAAGGCAATATTTCATCCTCAAAATGAATAAACAAACAATTTTTTTTCAAACTTACAATTGTTTTGTGAGAATTTCGAGTAGGAATGGCTATGGCAACGGCAGTGGCACTGACTGTTCAGAGCTCATCTTTTTCAAACTTATCGTCAGTGCGACATAATTTGATGGGTAGACCAACATTATCAAGAAAGAGATTGTTGCCGAGAGTAAAAATAGTCGCTGAAGCAGAGAGTGAGCAAAAGAAGAAAGTAGAAGATGAGAGTTTCAGTCCTTTCAAATTTGTGACAGACAATCCTTCAAGCAGAAATGCTATTCAATTGCCTGTTAATCCCGTCGAGGATGGAAATGTAGGCCAAATGATATATGTAAGTTTATTTTGTCTTTCTCCGCTGTTCTTGCAATTTTCATCTGCATTTTGAGGTTCTTCTTCGTGAGAGTGATTTTTTATCAGTTCTTTATAAGTTAGAATTAGAAATGTGAGATTTATTTTTTTGGGGGCGATTTATCATCAAACAAAATTTGTCTAATTGTTTTAAATTTAAATTTATTCTTTGTGAGAGTGGGGCACTAGGCTATTGGGTTGCCATATACGTTGTACAGATAGGGAAAAGTTGGAATGTAAAACTGTCGGTTAAAAGTATCTCCACAGTCCGAGAAATGATATTTGATTAAGAAATTATGACTAGGAGAGGGACCAAAGCACGGAGATATGTACATTCAAGATAGGTTGTCATAGCACAACTTCCATAGCATAGGTGACCTTATTGTGATTCGTGGATATCATATTCATATTGATGCATCTTTTATGTTAGAAATTATGGACCAGCAAGAGTTCCATGAGAAGACCTTCTAACTGTATTTAGGGGTTCTACCACTGACCTAGCTGTTCTTTTTATTATCAGATGAGGGTTTACAATGCACGTTGATCTTTCAACGCTTTACCCATAGATCAGTACTCCACATCCTCTCTGACTTGGGCTGGCTTATTGTGGTTTCGAACCCATATTTTATTCTACAACCTCTCTGACTTAGGTTCACCTTATTACAGGCAGGAAGTTATATTTTAGTACTGCACAAGCTCTGGGACTTGGGTGTCCTTACTGCAGTCTGGGACATGTATTTCAATATCCACAATCTCCGTGGCTCGGATCACCTTGCTGTGGTCTGGGATCCATGTTTCAATATTTACAACCTTTATGACTTGGATCACCTTGTGGTGGCTGAGTTGTAGAGCCTTGATCTTGCTAGCCTATGAATCATGACGGGAAATTAGGAAGAAAAATCTATAAACATCTTATGGGCTTGGTAACGCAAATGCAAGATGTAGGTAAACATTTTTAGAAAAATCTAGAGGTAGTAATAAAAATACAGGAGGACAGTAGAAAAGAAAGAAGAAAGAAGTTGATGAAAAGAGGCAAAGACATAATCAAGGCCACAAGACATTGTTATGAAATAGACCATTGTGTAGTGAAAAGATTTATGCCTTGCAAGTTAAAAAGGTAAGGATCCTTTATTAAAAAGGAAAAAAAATTGACTTATAATGAGTGTGTATGCCAGCAAAATATTGATAAAGTCAAGGATGAATAGGCATTAGTTGTTGAATACGCAAAGCCCATGACAAAAATAGATATTCTAGTCCATGAACTACATAGGCCAGTCCTTGGAGTTTAACTCTACACGTAAATCCAAGGTTATGATGCCCAATTTAGACTATGGCCCTACAGAGTGTAATGAGCCCAACCTGGCTCTACTATGAATTAATAGATTTTGCAACCACAAGTAATAAACTTTGCCAGAACGTATCTCCTTATTTATATAATCAACTTTAAAATATAATTTTCAATCCTAGAACATCATTATTTCCAACATATTTATTATTGAAACGTCTGGTCTTTTGCTAAATTCCAAATTCACATGCACTTTCTTCAATAACAATGCTAACTCCCTTGGACAAATCAGAATATACTTTTTGTATTTTGCAAAATAGAATTCT
>MU226657.1:1824418-1837818 GCA_018584345.1 Thuja plicata | reverse complement strand
TGAGAGAAGACACCCCTTAATCAATGAATCTCAGACTTTTCAACAATCAAACAGCTCTCAGAATTCTGGAAATGACCTTGCAAGTTGGAAGAAATCTGGAAATGGCCTCCTTAGAAATCGAAAATAGTAGATGAAGGACTGCTGTTGGGTGAATTTGCAACTTATTTTGTGTTTGAAATGAAGTGAAAACTCCTTCTACTTATATGTTTTTTTCAAATTTCCCAAGAGGGCCGACTTGCACCTCTCCCCATGCATAACATTTAATTCTTTTATCCCAAAGAGAAGGGACGACATGCATTTACATTTAATATTTTTATGCCAAATAAGTGGCCTACTTGGGTGAAGGAGGGAAAAGGTGTTTATAAAGAGGTGGCGGAAATGTCCATGGGCATGGACATTTCCGCCCAAGGGAAGAATCCCCTTGGGGGAAGTCATCTCCCACCAATCCTTGAGTAATATTCAAATCTCCTTTCACTCCCAGCAATACTTAAACTTCCTCACACACCTTCATCAACACTTAGAACTCTCAGCTGGGCGGAATTTAAAGGCACCATGGACATGGAAATCTCAGAATTTATCAACACTTGCAAGGCATATGAAATTCATCCTTCAAAGCAATCACAACATGTCATACCTTTCAACATCATCTAGCAAAGTCAGCTGGGCGAAAAGCTCAAGTTTTAAGGCATAGCGGAAATTGGAAGTATGATGGACATGATGTCCAAGGGGCTAGCGGAATCCGCCAGCACCTTGGACATGGTGACATGTCCATCAACCTCCACATAGCCATCTCATCCTTTCAACCTCCTCCAAACATCTTCAACACTTCTTCAAAATTCCATCACTCAGCAAAAGACCTTGTTTGGGAGCCCATAGGGCCTGGCGGGATTTGAAGGCATGATGGACAGGGTGTCCAAGGTGGTGGCGGAATCCACCATCACCTTGGACAGGGCCATGCTGATCACCACTAAACAGTCCACCCAGTTTGTAAGTATTTTATTCTCGTTTGCGAATTCTTTGCCTTTCAATTCAACTTCACTCTCATATTCATTCTCTTGCAGTCCATCAACCATTTCATTCGAACTTCAAACTTCAAATAATCAGTCCATGCTAATGAGGGTGGCGGAAATCAGAGATACCATGGACAGGGTATGAAATCAAGATTCCAGATTTGCAAAACATTCAATGGTCTTCCACTCCTTAAGCAACATGGTATCACCAACACCTCCAACATCCACCCAGCCACCAAATGGAAGGAAGTTTGATCCATTATAGCATGGTGGAAATCAGGGGGGGGATGGACAGGGTGTCCAAGGTGGTGGCGGAATCCGCCATCACCTTGGACAGGGTGTATGTTGATCATTACAAAACAGTCCACTCACAATGCTACCCCTCCAACTTCCTCTTAACTCCCCCAAACATCTTCAACAACGTATAGCATCAATCTTGCACCCACATAGGAGAAAAAACAAGTTCCAAGACATGGCGGAATTTAGGGGTATCATGGACATGGTGTCCAAGGGGGTGGCGGAATCCACCATCACCTTGGACATGGTCCATGTCATGGACTCATAATCTCCTCCAGCCCCTCTACAACTACTTCAACTCCATCAAACATCTTCTAAACCTTACTCTCATGGCAAAATCCAAGTTTGGGGAACTCTCATGGCTGGGCGGGATTCCAAGGTGGGATGGACAGGGTGTCCAAGGTGGTGGCGGAATCCGCCATCACCTTGGACAGGGCCATCATACTGTGTCCAACAACATACTAAGATCAATCCTCCAAGCTCAAACTTGTTCCGATTCAACTCTAAACACATTCACTTCAAATACCTTCATCACCCAACTTGACTTGCCACTAGGCTCATGGCTCATCTCCTTAGCCAAGGAGGACAGAATGGAGGGAAGGATGCTGGCCAAAAACAACATGGCGGAAATGTCCAAGGGTATGGACATTTCCACCCCAAGGGCAAAAACACCTAAACAACACTTTTCTCCCCAATTTTCCCTTGGGATGCCTTTGAACATCCACCAACTTACCAGCTTCACTGTTAAATTTCTCGAGATCAATTCCAAAATCCCAAAAAAAAATCAGGGGGTCCCCAAGAATTGGGGCGATGTGTGAAAGACTTCACAACAGGTTGTAATGAACGAAGACAAGATCATTCAACCTCTCCACAAACAATCTATTATGCCTCTTCGAGTGGATGTACTTAAACATGGACCAATTGCGCTCAAGTGTTTTTATTTTTTATTTTTGTTTTTTTATTTGCAATCCGTGATTGCGGCCGGCCAGGTCATAGCCCACTGACCCAGCGGGTCATGGCATGACCCGCTGGCTCTGCGAGTCATGCGGGTCATGACCCATGACCCGACGGGTCATGCTGGTGGGTCATGAAAACCCGACCAACTCAACTTGGCCCGCGGGTCGTCAAAATTCGCACAACCCGCGGCGAGTTATGGATCACTGGTTTATTTTCATTATGCAATTTGTTTTTGACAGATTACATGTAACGTAGAAACAAGATGTAATTGCATGTGATAGTATCACCTGCAAAACTGTAACATGTAATCCAACTGTAGGTCAAGTTAGTTAGGGAATAGGTCAAAGTTTGTTGGGTTTCTCCCACCTTTCTCTCTTAGCCCTCACCTATAAGTAAAGGAGGGTGCTCATTGTATTTTTCATCTTTTGACAATGCAAGAAAACTCTGCCAGTTTGTATATATGCACTCTAAGACTTTGAGCTTAGATGTAAATTTGAATTGCTTTCAATAAAAGAGGCAAATTGTTTTGAGACTTTGTGCCAATCCAAGCTGTTATGTGACAACGTTTTCTTGAGTTGATCGCGAGTTTTGGTGCTTTGTGAAAGAGGGATTTAAATTCAATAGTGCAGACTTTGAGCTGCCTATTGTATTCAGAGTTATGATTCAATTTGAGCTTTTGAAGACTTTGTGCTGCAAGAGATCAAATTGCTATAGTTAATAGTGGCTGCAAATACTTAGAGCTGAAAGACTTTGTGCTTTAGTTGTAAGTATTTTTATTCAAGTTTGTGGATTTTCAGTAGGAGACTTTGTGCCTTGCTGTTTATTCAGATTATAGGATCTCCATTCGGAATAAGTGCAGTAGACTTTGGGTTCTAGTTCTTAGTCCACCAAATATAAAAGTAGACTGATGTCTTTGGAGTTGTTCTTACGTCAACCCCCAAGCTACCAGTATTATCGTAGCAATATGACCTTTTTGTTAAGTTTGAAAGTTGTTTATAAATCATTCCTGAAAAAAGAGGAATTGATTAAGAGAACCACCCCTTTTTGTAATTTCAGTTAAGTTCTTGTTGAAGCCACCTACGGTAAGATGGGAGCCTCCCCTATTGCTGAGAGGAGAGAAAAATCTCATTCAACCTTGTCTATAACCACAATTTTGTATGTTGTAGTCATAGTGACTTACAAAATTTTTAGCCAACAAAAATCTCACCTTTTAGGTGGAAATCGGTCATAAGACTGCAAAATTTTTATCTCGACTTTCAAATTCTTGCATTTCCTCATCTCCACTTTGGATTGAATCTTTGTTTGCCTTGAGTTTTATTCATTCTTGATCACTTAGCTTTTCAAACGTGATTTTCTTCACCCTTACATGTTTTTAAACTTTCAATTTCAACTTCCTCTCAAGGGCGGAAATTCCACTTTTAGGTGGAAATACATTTGCTCAAGGTCGTAATTCCACATTTTAGGTGGAAATGAAGCAAATTCAAGTTCAAGATTTCACCATTTAGGAGGAAATCGCTTTGATACTTAGAATTTTTTTTATCTTGGACTTAAAATTCTTTATTTTCACCTCTTGGATTCTATATTGCATTACGAAATTCCATTGCCTTTTATAATTTTCTAACAATTTCCTTAAAATTCCCTATTAAAGACTTGATTATCTCTTGGATTTCAACTTCATCTCCCCTTCTTCATTGCATTTTACATTTTCACATGGCATTTCAAGGTCGGGATTTCTAGTTTCAGGTGGAAATGCGTTTACTGCTATACCTAGTAATTTACACACATGGAATAATAATACAGATTGCAGTGCGTGCCAGATATAGGAGTAAAATATATCTTTATTAGCTCATGAATACATTACAGAGAGGAAGACCAGAGATGGTCCACCAAAGATTACAATTTACTTGACCATTCCATCCTCCCTTCCTTGGCGGTACACGACATATTTAAAGGACCCGACTGTTGCCAAGAGGGACGCAACCGTCAACCAACTGACACCACAACTAGCCGAGAGTGATAACAAACTTAATATTGACAATTAATACATTGACGGATGACCAATATTATTAACCATAACAATATGCATTTTATGCCACCTACATCACCCTCCCAAAAGAAAAGGTAGTCTTCCAAACGACAAGTACACATCAAGTAATGTCCAGGGAGACTAATGATAAGAGTGTAGATAATAACTTGTACCGTATAAGCTCAAAGTTGTAGTGTACTTTAAAAATAAAAGGGGTTTGTGGGAAACGCCCCCAACGGGGTCAAGGGGCAGCGCCCCTTGCAGGGGTCCGGGGGCAGTGCCTCTCGTGGGGTGCGGGGTCTGTTGCTAAGACCAAATTAGTACCTTCAGAATGACACCAAACTCCATGGCGCACACCATTTTTTTGATTTTTCAAGACACCAAAAACAATACTGAATTAAGCCCAAAAATGCAATTGTTCCTACCAAATCTCTTACTTTTCTACACTGTAACTCAAGGAATCGTTGTTGTACGAATGTATGCCCAACACTCCAAGGTATCCTTCCATCCGTACGATTTACGACCACTCTGCATTTCATATTCGCCGTACGTTGTGTCTCCTGGTCCCTATGAGGATGTTGGCGATGCTCCTTGATGTTGCTTACTGTACGATGTATGGTTGCTGTGCCAAAGTTTCCTTTGCCGTCTGTACAACGTACGACCCCATGCCTCCCGTACGATGTTTATGAGGAGGTTTGCCACCTGTACTGGTACAATTGCTTGAGGAGGTCTGCCACTTGTATTGGTACAATTGCTTGCAAGATCTGCTGTATGATATTTGCTTCAGATGCCGACTGACGCAGAGCATTGGTAGTGCCATGTGACACTTTCCATTCTTCTGCCATTGCCCGTTCTATATCCGTTTTGGCTTCTTTCAACCTTTCTTTCTCCATGCGGGTCAGGGTACGTGGCTTTTGTTGCCTTCAACCTTGTGATTGCGAGGACTTCCTCTTCAGCACCAGTGATGTCTATCATGTTCACTCCCTTCCCCTTACGATAGTCATCATCCTCATGGTTGCCTAGACCACACCACTAGCACAACATGCTTCCGCCTCCTTGGTCGCTTTGACAGTCCTGCACAAAGTGGCCCCACTTAGTACACGTTCGACACTGTATGATAGGGCGTCCTCTGGAATCATACTATATTAAATTCCGCCGTTGATCTCCGTGATTGCTTGACGATATATTTTGGGGTTTCCATGGAGTGGACTCTCCCTATGCGAAGAGTACTTGTGTGCTTCTAGTCTTCAAATTATATGAACACTCCTTTATCGAATGACCAATCACTTGACAAATCTCACAAAACTTCGTTTTAGGACAATTACCCTTCGTGTGCCCTTCATTTTGCAGTCCGTACACCATAGTTCATTACTTTCTTTACTGGTCCCTTTCTCAGGTTTTAGTTCTTCATCATTCTCATCATGTCTCGTCGTAGGGTGTGGACTTGTTGATTCATCATCACTACTACCCTCAGTGCTATCACCATCACGTGTCTTCCTCTTCCCTCAGAAGGATGTCTTGTTTTCACTCTTGATGTCCATCACCCGTTTGTAGGCATTGGCATACGAGGGTGGAGGCACCACTTTCATCTTCTTACGCAGGGAGGGAATCAACCCCTCGATGAACCACCTCTTCTTCAACCCATCGGCTGGCTGATTCTCCAACTTGCCCAACAATTCCTTGAGCCTACGATTATAAGCCTGTAAACTCTCGTTCTTCGTTCATCCCTTGTTTTGTATTATAAATTTCAGCGACAATCTCATCATCGTCTCGCAACAATTTAAACTCAGCCTCAAACGCCCTCCTGAGTGCGTCCAAAGAAGCTATAGATGAAGCATCTAACTCTGTGAACTAGTCGATGGCTATACCTCGTAGCGTTGCTGGAAACGCTCTTAGCCAGTTGTCTTTGTCATCCTGACCATTTGCGACCCAGATAGTCTCACAAGTCTTCCAGTGCCTCGTAGGGTCTTCCGACCTGTTCCCCGTGAACTTCGGTAGTTTCTGCCGATCCACATTCGAACTTGTCAGAGGAGTCACCATCTTTCTCGCCTGATTGCCCCTTTGTGCGTTAGATCTGGGTGGACTGTTCTGACCGCTACGTTCCGGTGCTTTCCTTGCACTCTCGGCCACACGCGCATCCTATACATGTCCACCTCCAACGTCCCCAACACCTCGGGTACTTCCAAGCCCTGGCTTGTACTTCCTCTGTCCGAGGGTCCTCTTGAGATGGATAGGTTCTCAATGCTGTGCAATATGTCAGTCAGTTCAATATTTTCTTCGTACTCCTCGTCTGATGACGTTGTACGGGCGGTTGTTGTCTTTGTTCTGCAGTTCTTAAAGATCGCTTGATCACTTGGTCTTGACGACCTAGTGGCCTCTTCTCACATTTATTGGGATCCAAGGGCATGAATCACACAATGCTGACCCGATTTCTTTTAAGGCAACGATGCCAAAATGTTTACTGCTATACATGGTAATTTACATACATGGAATAATAATACAGATGGCAGTGCATACCAGATATAGGAGTAAAATATATCTTTATTAGCTCATGAATACATTTCAGAGAAGAAGACCAGAGATGGTCCGCCAAGGATTACAATTTACCCGACCATACCATCCTCCCTTCCTTGGGGGTACACGACATATTTAAAGGACCTGACAGTTGCCAAGAGGGACACAACTGTCAACCAACTAACACCACAACTACCCGAGAGTAATAACAAACTTAATATGGACAATTAATACATTGACGAATAACCAATATTATCAACCATAATAATACGCATTTTATGCCGCCTACAAAATGCCTTAGGATGAGGTCGGAAATTAGAGTTTTAGGTGGAAATGCTTTGGGTTGAGGTCGGAAATTAGAGTTTTAGGTAAAAATCCCTTGGGTTGAGGTTGAAAATTAGAGTTTTAGGTGGAAATCCACTCTTTCTCCACTTTTCACTTAAGATTAACTTAAAAACTCTTTTCATTGCTCACTAAAGACTTAAAATTTCTCCTTATCCTTACTATCCATTTGGACTTGAATTCCCACTTTAGCATTTCCATCTTGAATTTGAATTGTAATCACTTATATTCCCAAATTGCTTCATCTTGCTTGCTCTCTTTTGACAACATTTCTCTGACACTTTGACAACCTTTTGGCGACTTGCGTGGTAACTTTTACCTCTTACTTTCAATCCCTAAGTGATGAATCTCAGATTGAAGATTGATGACTTGCTCACTTATTAAGGAGAAGACTTTAAAAGCCAAAACAACTCCACAACTAAGACTAGGCCTAAAACGACTAAAAAACAAGCAAAAAGAGGGGATCCCCATTTGCAATGGGGCGATGTGTGAAAAGGTCACAAGAAGTCCCAAGATGGGGTAAGGACATGTATTTATAAAGCCTTGAGGGAGAAGTCCCGAGATAGGCATGAACATGTGTTTGTGAAACTTTGAGGGAACCTGCTTGTAGATGGTTTCCAAGCGCCCTAACACAGTAATTCCACTATCCTTTGTTAGGGTTAGGGAAGTAGTAAGGACAAATCCTAAATATAATTGGTCGTTTATTACATTATGAAGAATTAGATGTTTTCTAATCTCAAAACTTAATTTAAGGCATAATAATGTTTAATGATGTATGTTAATTATCGGGAAACATGTAGCCTCCCAGTATGGGACATTGCATGCATTCATCAATCTTTCACAATATGGGTTGTTTGTCACATTGAAGGGTAAATTATTGTTACAAAAATTTTTCCGTTGCCATGCTAGCATCATGGTGTATTTCCTTATTCTAAGCAGTACCTTTAAGAGCAGGCTGTGCTCTGAGAACATTGCATGGAATATAGAAATTTGGTGTTAGTAAAGAAGGAAGACAACTAAAGTAGAACCCTCAAGAGTCTCCCCAGTAGAGGAAAGTAGATGACGATTTTTTTGGGCAACTAAGGAACCTATAGATGAATTAGGATTAAAATTAATCACCACCACCATTTCTTCTTTTGCATTTTTTTTAATGTCATAGTTGACAAGTAGGGCATTCATTTCTCTTGTAACCTCTTCAATCTCTTTAGTGCATGCCTTCCTAGTATTTTAATCTATTTATTCTCTTCATAAGGAGCTGCCATTCATTACAATAGACCTGGCCCTTGATAGGACTCGACTTCCCATATTTTCATGTAGGGTCTTTCTTACCACTCATCTGTGTTGAACTTGACATTGCTGATTGTAAATTAGAAAGAAAATTAGCAGGGTTCCCAAGGAAAATGTTATGGAAAAGTGACAAACATTTATAAGAGAGAATAATATGCAAATACAATAGAAAAATGTTACGAAATGAGAGGGGGTGGGGGGATAGCAAAATGGACAACATTTCCGTTAGGTTTTCAACTTTTACAATTTCAAAAAAAAGATCTGTATTGGTTTGAGTCTTTGAGTCTGTGAAGGTACCTTATAATCTCCTTTAATTCCATTCTCTCAATGTGTTTTGTCAAATGGATGTTGAAGATGTCTTCTATTGGGTGATATAAGAGCATAAAATGTCAAAAAATGAAATGAAGCAATGAAAATTGTGTTGTTCTTTTTATTTTATCACTAGGTAAGTTTGTATTGGAACTCGCCGATCATTGCGGAAAGCTTGGCCAAGTCATTGATGAAAACGTGTAGACTTCTCAACTAACTTTACTCTGACTTGATGTGGCAAGCAAAACAAACTTGCAAATTTTCTGAATTCAGCTGTGTACTTAGTGAGTTTTTTATTCCATCATTAGAACCATTACTCATGTAATATGGCTCAAGCAGTTTGAGTCAAGAATTATGCAATTGAATCCCGATGAAACATTTTGATTTGATACATTGTGAAAAATAGCTCCTGTTTGTTATCACATAGTTTTAAAAAATTTGGTTGTTGTTATCCTAGGACTTGTTAACTCATCAAATCATGTCTTGCAATTTGATTACCAAACATCATGGATAGGAATGCTGAATGTATAAATAAAAGAAGCAATATGGGTTTTTGTTTTCTCTTTTCCTCTATTAGACTATTATCAAGTGATTTCCCCTAAATCTCTAGAGTTTGGTTTCATATGTGATTCTTCAACTATTCAAGAATCTTCTTCTGATCTTCATGGTTGAGAAGGCTTAACCTTACTAGCCACACCATCTTCCCTTGCTACTTTTACAGTCTCCTTTTATCATTGATTATGTGTTTGGAGTCTACTTCATCTCCCGCCTTAATTTCTTTAGTGGTTGCTCACCCTAGACTATGATCCAAACTCAATTTTGCAAAAGTTGCATTTCCATTTGCAAGATCTCCTTGAGTGTCTTTGGTCTCATGCTAATCTTTTCCATAGCAGGGAGTTATTCATTACAAGGTCTCATTTTGTTTAGTGTATTGGTATTATAATCTCCCATTTGAGTAACTCTATTTGGCTGCTGAAGTTAAGAAAGTGAAGGCATGGTGATGATGACAGGAGATAGCTGCCTCTCTCAAAGTGTCCAAATTTCTTTTATGCATTTTGCCCTAAATTGGAAATTATTTGGTTTTGGCATTTACTGACCTTTGATTCACATGTGAGAAACTCCAATGAAGTGTAGAAATATCCAATAAATCTAACATGAAAAACTTGCTGCTGCTGCATTTCTTTGCTCCAAGTGATGACGGTGTTCTTTTGTGTGAACAAATGAGATGTTTTTCTTTTTACTATTTATTTTATATTAGGTTCTGAGTCGGCTCTACGCTTGTGGAGTCTAACCTCACCCTGATCTTTTTATTTTGTTTCTTATGTATGAGATTGTTTCCTACAATTTATTTTCACAAAATGACTTCTAAATTGCCAATACTAGCCAGTCACATTATCTTAAATGTCTAAAGGTTTTTTGAAAATTTGTTTTGCCTTCAACATTATTGTGTGATGGGAACATTCCGAGGGCAAAATGTTTTGTCTCGGGATCACTTCCACTTTGGCAATTTCAAGACAATTCGTTTGTGAGAGGAAAGGTGTAGGGGAAAGTTGTTAATGTAGTTTTATTGGTTTTGCTAATGGTATGTTGTGCAAACATACTGGAGTCATACAGTTAAACCCATATAAATTAGCCATACTCTTTCAGATGAATGTTCTAGTGCACATCTTTTTACTATATTATCTATGTATTAGACCAAACCTTGTACTGTGTTGTTCGTTTACAAGTGGTGAAAACAAGACAAGCCAAGCATCATGGTGATCAAATTTGCATTTTCTTTGCTCTTTTATAAAGCATAGGTAATTTCTACAACCTATGTATATGGTAGACTTAGTAGTCGGTAAGTTGATGATTAATGACTTCTGGAAAGTCAAAATACACTTTATATTGATCCCTAAATTATCAGGTGTATAGATTTCAACTTATGTTTTTTTTTCCATTCCATTTCGAAGAATTTTTCAGTATTCTTCATAACTATTGAACTTATTCATTTGCAGAGAATAGAGAACAAGGGAAAAGATTATGGTTCTTATGTTAAGGTTGGAGATTTCAAATGGTTTGTTAGAGAAACAGGTAGTTTTATGTTTGCAAAGTTAAAGATTTCTGAAAAATGTTTCCAAACATTTGGTGTTAAAGATTTATGTGTAATTCATGTATCATTTGAAAGAGTGTTACTTGAATTGGAAGGACAATTAGGTTTGGTGACAGCACATTCATCTTTCTATGTTAACTGATTACCCTCATATATTCAAATATTACAATTTTACTTCTGTTTATGTTGGCCTATGTTCTTTTTGTTCCATTATGCAATTTATTTGTTGCATACAAAATATTAGGCAATGCATACTGCATCACCCTTACTACAGACAAAAAATGAAAGTAGTTAATAATGTTTTCTATGCAAATGATTGCTTGTCAACATTGTGACTCTTGGAATTTGTAATAGTTGATGGTTATTTAAGAGCTGTTATCTTGAGTTTGAAATAACAGCGTCTTGATAGTCACTGTTGGAAATAGTTTCTTTAAAAAATAGCAATTTCACACGAATGTCCCCAGTGATTCTAAAACCACTTCACTCTCATGAATATTGAAACCCTAGCATCATTGATCTGTTCATGTTTTGATAACTTTACCATAAAATCCAATGCCCTTCATGGCAGAAAATTAATTTGATGTTTTGAACCTTGAAACCTAGATATTGACAATGAATCCATCAAGCAACACAAGCCCTAGGAAATGGATGATTATCAAAACAAACTCCAAAAATCCAAGAATGTGATTTACATAGTGGATAAGGTTTTCAAAGCTGAAAACCCTGGGTGGCTGGAACAACATGGTGATGTTGAAAACCTAGTAATTAGGATCTCTCAAATGACACACACACACACACACATTACACCCATGCCCGTGCACACACTCCCATACCCACACCTGTAGAATGGTTAACAGTACCAAATATACAGAAAGATACATTAAGCATTCATAGATACCATTCAACCAATTACCAATAATTCACTAACTACCAATATCAATGAAAGATACAACGTACCATACCAGCATACCAGATTGGCCAGGAAGTGTTTATTCTCTTTATTATTACCAGAAAAACCAACAACACATACAATAAACCAAACACAAATATATAAAGTAGCTGGTTGGTTGGGAAAACCAACGGACGCACCTCCTCGCTCCTAACTGCCCTCCCAACAATACATAAATAAGTCTTAATACAAAATGACTTTATTTCTTACTACATATACCCCCCCTAAAAAAATTGTCGTCTTCCAGACGACTAATACCAAAGGAAAATCAGACTTGAGAGTTGGGTTGTGAAGACATCCTTGGACTCGGAGCTTGCTCCCGGAAGCGTAGGAGATCCCTTTCCGCCGCCTTCTGCTTAGCCCGAACTCCCTGCAGCACACGTAATGCATCCATTTTCTTAGCTTCAGCTGCTGCCAACTTTTCTTCAGCTGCTGCTAACTTCTCTTCCAGTCGAGCTTTCTCTGTCATCCATTGTGTTTCTCTGGTGGCTTTTTCCTCTTCCCAATCCTTCTTTGTTTGCTTAGTTAGTTCCTTTTTTTCTTGTAGCTGCCAGAATGTCCTCCTGAAGGCCACCTCCATTTCTTGAAGTATGTTCAAGAGGGGTGGCTGCTCCTGTTCCCGTACTATAATGCCTGGGGCTGCCCATATTTCAGCTACTTCATTTTTTGTGTACCCACTAGTATAGAGCAAATCCCAATCTGTGTGGCACTTCCCTTTTATGAATATTGCTAGAGATTCTGCAGCCCTCACTATGACTTCCATATTTTGATTTTTTGCTTCCTGGATGATATCCTTCATGGTATGTTCCATCTCTTGCCATTCCTTGAGCAGCCTTGTTGCTTTATCTTCTAATGAGATCCTTCCTGCACCTTGCTTTGTCATGTTGTGCTCCATTCCCATAGTGTGTTCTTCCGTTTCCCGTGGTGGTGGTGAGGGTGGTGGTGGAGAGAGTGGCGATGTCATCCTGACTTCCTTCAGCAGTCTATCTGCTTCCTCTAATACTGTGTCTTCTTCAACCTCATTCAGTATGTTTCCTTTGCCCTCCATAGCTTGTACCACCAAGGCCACTGGTTGTGCCACTTCTATCCCCTCTGGTGTATGGACCCTAATCTTGTGTCCTCCTGTTTGCTGCCCCCTTAGGTCTATGACCTTAGTACGTGCCTGCTGGTCTGCAGGAATGAGATTCGCCACTCCTGGCAAGATGAGTCTAGTGGCTCCCCATTTAGGGATCTTCTGCCTGCTTCTCTCTCCTTTAGTGCTCGGATTCCCTTTCTCTCCATGGCTGCCTTCCGTACTCGGAATAGTACGGCCTCCTTCCGTACTTGGCATGGTACGGTCTTCTCCCCTTCTTGGACTAGTACGACCTCCTTCCGTACTTGGAATGGTCTTTGCATACTTCGGTATACTGCCTGGAAGTGGACCCTCCCCTTGAGGTAAAAATGTGACATCCCTGGGCGTGCCTTTTAAGTGACCAAATCTGATTTCCTTATCTGCTGAATCTGATGAAGTATCCTCATCTTCTGAACTATCATTGTCTACCTCATCACCAACCTCCTCTTGGCTTGATCCTTCACTCTGCACTGATTGGTGTACCTGTCTCGGTTTCTTTGTCCTGG
>MU226657.1:1807004-1818050 GCA_018584345.1 Thuja plicata | reverse complement strand
CATCGTTTTTTCAATCCGTCAGCAGGTTTGTTATCCAATTTCCCTATGAGTTCCTTTAATTTCCTGGTATAGCCCCTAACTGACTCGTTTTTGCTTTGTCTAGTATTGTAGATTTCTGTGACTATCTTGTCCTCATCCTGTAGGAGTCTGAATTCCTCCTCGAAAGCAGTACGGAGATCTTTCCATGTGGTTTTTTGACCAGCTTCGAGATCTGTGTACCAATCAATAGCGATCCCTCTTAGGGTGGCAGGGAAAGCTTTTAACCATTCATCCGTGTCATTTTCTCCACTGGCCTGCCATATAGTGATACACGTTTTACAGTGTCGGGCTGGGTCATCGGACCCTTCTCCAGTAAATCTTGGAATTTTCTGCTTGACTACTGCCATTCTTCTCCCTCCTGCCGGAATGACAGTTCCTCCTGGTGGGATACCTCCTCCTGGTGGGATACCTCCTCCTGGTGGGACACCTCCGCCTCCTAGTGGAACACCTCCTCCTCCTGGTGGGACACCTCCTTCTGGTGGAACACTAGCTCCTGGTGGGACACCTCCTCCTGGTGGGACACTTCTTCCTAGTGGGACACCTCCTCCTGGTGGGACACTTCCTCCTTGTGGAACACTTCCTCTTAGTGGGATACCTCCTTCTGGTGGGATACTTCCTCCTCCCGTACTCGTACTCTCTTCTTCTTCTTGTGGCTCTTGTGTCAGGGTGGAATGAGGTGTCTCTCGGTACTCCCTTCGGGCAAGTGTTTCAGGATTCTCTCCTCCTCCCTTCACCGTGTCTGAAATGGCCAAGTTGGCAATTCCTTCTATGGTATTTTGGATCAAGTTTTCGTCAAGGTGCCTTTCGCTTAGAGATTGGTTCCCCAACTCTCGCAAGCGGCGACGTCTTGCTTCCTGTTGTTGTTGGCCCAGAATCCGCACTCCGGCTTCTTCTTCGGTTTCTTCTTCGGTTCTGTGTTTGGGGTATTTGTTCGGAAGCAGGGGCATGAATTTCTCAAGTGGACCAATTGTCTAGCCAGGAGCCGAGGAATTCCGCAATGTAGATCCTCCACGCTGGTTGGTACCAAAATCAGTCCGTACCGTGGTAATCTGGAACCGCTCTCTCGGCTTCCCTTCCCACGTACCGCACTATTGAGGCTACCCCCACGTGTCTTGATTGTACCTTGGTACTCCTTCCTCTGTACTAAGACCTCCAGGTCCGAACTTAGGCAGCGGCGCCAAAATGTAGAATGGTTAACAGTACCAAATATACAGAAAGATACATTAAGCATTCATAGATACCATTCAACCAATTACCAATAATTCACTAAGTACCAATATCAATGAAGGATACAACGTACCATACCAGCATACCAGATTGGCGAGGAAGTGTTTATTCTCTTTATTATTACCAGAAAAACCAACAACACATACAATAAACCAAAGACAAATATATAAAGTAGCCGGTTGGTTGGGAAAACCAACGGACGCACCTCCTCGCTCCTAACTGCCCTCCCGACAATACATAAATAAGTCTTAATACAAAATTACTTTATTTCCTACTACAACACCTGCACGCACGCGCGCACACACACAGAGTTGAAACATAGATATGATGAAGTGTGTGAGAAATAGGCTGGATCTCCCAATTATTTTCATCTTGGATCCATAATGCATTGCGGATTTAATGAAATCATTGAAGGTTGCATCTTTATAAGAATATCCTAGAGCACATTTGAGAATATGGATGCTTTAAAACATTACTCAAAACCAGTTCAATGACAACATCCACAGTTCCATCTTCATAAAGACATCCTAGAATGCATTTAAATAAAGTGACATTTTAAAACAGAACTCAAACATACTGCAAAATTTCTATATATTTCTAATGAATTTCATAAATAGGAAAATATGTCTGCAAAATCTTACAGCCAAATTCTTAGTGTGAAAGAAATGAGAAATGGTTCTATGAACCTTAAGATATTAGTCCATATAATTGCTTCAAGATTATGGATTGCACTTTATGATTAATGTGAATCTCCTTTTCTCCTATATATTCATCCTTGGTGGTGAAAACAACATTCCGTTAAATATACTATGATCAGTTACTTTTGGTTGAAAGCTTGAAAAGCTATTGTTGCTTAGTGTTCTCACCTTTAAAATTTTGAAATTATGAAGGATCATTGCCCTTAAAATGTTTCAAGCTGCAGATGTTTGTTACATGGTTGAACTGCAGGATCATCTGATACAAAGCTTGGTACAATTGTTTTCATACATGGAGCACCAACACAATCCTTTAGTTATCGAGTTGTGATGGCTCAGGTCTGGTCTTCCTCACTTTTTGCCTTGTTTCCATTCTCTCTTTTTCTTCCCTTGTTGTATACAAATATAGCTTCTGGATTAAATAAGAATACATTTGAAAGAACGTACATGCGTCTCTTGCTGCTAGTTACTATTTGTTGTTTCATATTTCAATTTTTCGATAGACTAGATCTAGTCCCTCCAATGGTATTAAGTAAATACAAGGATTACGTTCTATTCTCACATGTTCACTGATTGTTATCTATAGGCCTCATTTTATATCACAAAATTGAGCCCTCTATATATCTATCTAATTTGCTTTTTAAAAATTTCATGCCTCTTTGAGTATGTTAATTTTCTTATATTTTCAATCAATGCAAGAAATAAGATATGCCAATAAAGTTGAATACATGGATTTAGCATAAAACAATTGAGTTCTCTCTTTAGGAAACTTGATCATGAAGATATAAATATCCCTGAATGTTAGAGCCATGAGTGTAAGAATCCTTAGTAATACTGAACCCAAAATTCATTACAAACACAAGTTTATAGGATTTGCATTTGATCATATGCTTGAATGAATTTATATCGTTCAGAAATTATTGCTTATCCTCAGAGTAATTCTGTCAAACACTTTGCATACGATCTTCAGTTCACAAGTAATTCCCTGTTCTACGATTCAATTTCACAGTTTGCCGTTTACAGAATTGAAGTAAAAGTAATAACATGTACTACAAATTTTCGCCACATAAAGCATTCACATTTGCTACCAAGTTGCTTCAGATTCGCACATTAATAAGTGTGTGTACAAAGATAGTAGTACAGAAAGCAATAGATGTATGAAATGACACAGCTGTAACACTCTTCCTAACATTAATTCCAATTGGTAAGTAGTGCTTCCATCTTCATACCCGACAATGACATTGTCTTTAGATGTGGTCAACTTTGTCTCCAAGATAGGCTCGTCACAAATGAGAGCCGTTCCATCTCATAACCTCTGCAAGATATGAAACTTTGTTTATAATGCACAACATTGCCACATATCCATACATGCCGCTCTAGTCTGCAAACACCAACGTCCCTTCTAAGCCGCATCACTCCATATTGCAAGCTCAACAAGTATGAAAACCCCATACGATTCAGATCTCAATCCTTCAATGATTGAAATATGGGCATATGTGAGGTCACAATGAACTATAGAAATGGCTTCTTATTCACGGGGGAGCGATACTTCAGTATGTGCTTCACAATGCATAGCCCACTCGACCATAACAAATATGGCGCTCCTCCTTAATATAACCAATGCTTCGATCTGTTCTGGTAATGGACGCCAAATGACATCAATTCCTTGCCATGGGATAAATCAGGAGAAATCTACGATGGCCTCCTTTCAACTCTACAAGAGGTCGTTTATGCTAACTGTAATGTGGAAAATGGTGATCAATGGTAGACCACCAAGTTTCACATACATTGGAATGGAAAACACTCTAACAAAGTGAATCCGATTAGCACAGCCAAAGAGTAAAGGTGCCAATTCGTGATTAAAACAATGTAGGGTGTTGGATTCCTTACGAAGGAAATGTTAATGATATGTAAATCTGATATGTGAATGTAATAAATGACTAAAGCAAAGTAAATTAGATCTATGAGAGCATGTGCAAGAGGAAAATAGGAAGGATGAACTCACCTTGAAAACAAGGAGAGGGCTGACCTTCAGATCAGAAATTGACTGTCACAGAATTGTTGGAATCAGAAATGGTTTTGGATCTGGCACCTTGACACTAGTAACTTCCGACTGTGAAAATTCCAGATCCAAAGGACTATGTCGAACAAAGTCGACCTCGTCCAGGACTATGTCGAACAAAGTCGACCTAGTCCTTTTAACTCCAAAATTGATGAAATTTAAAGAGGACCTGTGTCTGGTTTTGATATTCCCGAACCCGGCCTTGAAACTCCCAAAGCTTGCTCCTACACACATAAAAGAAAGGGAAGAAGGTTGTGGGGAGGGGTTTGCCTCAGTCAAACCCCTGTATAGGAATCAACCTTGAATTGAAATAAATGAAATTGAATAAAAGCTCTCATGTTGCAGAGATTAGATCTAAACAATGGAATATATCATACCATGTAGATGCAATTGTCTTTAAGTATGTGATCAAGAATGTTGACGCAATAGCTTTGACTCAACACAAAAACCAAAATGAAATCATGTAAGAGAAAACTTCATGTAGTAGATGTTGTAATTCGCCACAATGTTGGATTGAAGAATAAAGAGAAGAAGACTTGATGAATGAATGTAGATCTTTTTCCTTGATTGCAAACTCCTTTGCTTGACCTCCAATGGGGGAGAAGAGCTAGATCTATGGAAGAAAATGCCCTGAATGCATGATGGAAATGATGGAATGAAGATTTGAAATGTTGTGATGGCTTCCTTGCACTTGAATGCTTGATGGGCTTGAATGCTTGATAATGGATGCCTTCAAATGGATGCTTTCTTGAACTTGGAGCTTTTGAATGTACAATAATAGCTCACATGTGTGTGTATTGCATAATAATGGATTGTAGATTATGGATATGAAAATGAGAGGAAGAGGTCTCCTTTTATACACATTTCGGGGCTTAGATCTCATAGGCCGACCTCAATTAAGCACCTAGGAGAAATACCCCCACATTGGGCTCGGAGCCCATTTAAATTCAATGCTTGAGGACAAGGTCGACTTGGTTCGACTTTGTCCAGGACAAGGCCGACTTAGTTCAACGTAGTCCTGGCATGCTAAATTTTGTCTAGGATTTAGCGGAGTGCGCCAAAAAGAGGTGGTGAGAACCCCAACATGCCAAGAAATTAGGGCAAATCCTGAAATTCAAAATTAAATGCATAGGACCTAGGTGGAAAATGAATTATGTGAATGGATGGAAAATGGGAAAATATGCATAGAAATTAGAGCCAACCTTGAGTTTGTAGGAGGACCTATATTTGAATTAAGAAACACACTAAGTAGGCTAAAAATGGTCCCAAAATGAGCACAAATTAAGTGCTTAGGTACACTAACAAATCAGAAATATATAATGTCCAATCGTGCAACTCGATTCCTTTATTGAATCCAACTTTTGTGAATAGCTTAATGGCGAATTCTGATTTGAATCCACCTCTCAAGGAAGATTGGGTTTCTGTCCAACCTCTGTATTCCCTAGGTGTTTCGGCCCCAGAAAAGGAAGTCATTGTCACACTAGCAACTATGGAGAAATAACATAAATAAGATAATCACATAACATAACATTGGAGAAGGTTGAGGTTCCTTTATAAAGACTTCTCAAACTGAAGGTGAACCTCCACACTCAATGTGCAATTAGACTCAATTAACTTTATTTCCTCCTTATGAAGTGACTTTAATTTAATAATGTTATTTTATAACATAAAGTAACTTTAATAATATGAAACCCCATAAATTAATATCCCATTTTCTTATTTCTCCACCAATATAAATGACGTGACTAGCATATCATCCCATATGTCTTCTAATTAGCCTATCAGGATGTGGGAAAATAGGCTAATCAACTCTCATGTGATCACTGAAGAGAAAGGGGCAATTATAGTCCTCCCTTCCCGTGATTGCTTGCCCTCAAGCAATTACAATGTTGGATGTTGGAAAATGTTTGCGCCTTCCCAAGTGGCATCCTGTAGTGGTAAATCCCTCCATCGCACCAAGTATTCCCTGGTCACACGACTTCTCAGCTTTCTCTCACCTCCAAAATCTTTGTAGGAACCAATACCAATTTTCCTTCCACATCCAAGGGTGGTAAAAATGAGTAGGTACAACATGCTGCCCATTTTCCTTCTCGAGGCATAAGATATGAAAAACATTGTGAATCCTACTATTCAGTGAATCCTACTATTCAGAATCTTGTACGGACCATAGAACCTTGGCATAAGCTTTTCAACACCACTCTTCAATGTACTCTGTCTATATGGCTGAAGTCGCAAGAATACCATATCACCAACCTCAAAAGATCTCTCTATCCCGTGTTGGTCTGCATATAATTTTTTCTGATTCTAAGCTTGCTGAATATTATCCTTGAGGGCTCTGAGGATATCCAGATGATCTTGCAACCAATCTCTAGCTCGAGGTGCTCTGCTATCATCAAAAGCTAAGTCTATGAAAGACAATGGATCATAACCATACAAAGCCCGAAATGGTGACATAACAATAGACATATGATAAGTGGTATTATAGAAATGCTCTCCTAAATACAACCACTTGACCCACTCCTTTCGCTAACCCGCAACATAATTACGAAGATAACCCTCCACCCACTTATTTAATATCTCAGTCTGTCCATCTGTTTCCGAGTACTAACTAGTGCTCGCGGTCAACTCTGTACCAGCTAATCTGAATAGCTCTTTCCAGAATATGTTGAGAAACTTGCTATCCCGATTGCTAACAATGGTCTTTGGTAGTCCTTGCAATCTAAATACCTATTAGAAGAATATCTTTGCTACCTGAGATGTTGTACAATCGGCTGCAATAGCAAAGGAGTGTGAATTTCGTCGACTGATCAACCACTACAAATATGCAATCCTTACTCTGGACTCTATGTAAACCTGTAATAAAATCCATAGACACACTCTCCCATTTCTGCTCTAGAATCGGCAAGGGCTGCAATAAACCTGTTGGGAAAGTTTGCTTAGACTTGTTCTACTGACAAGTCAAACACTCTCGCCCATGCCTAAGGACATCATCCTCGAGACCCTCTATGAAAATCTCTCTCTAATTTGCATGTAGGTCTTGAAGTATCTTGGATGTCCAGCTAGTGGGGTGTCATGAACAACTCTCATAATCTTATTCTTAAGTTTAGACTCAGGTACCAAATATATCCTCTCCTTATAGTAAATTGTTAGTAATAACTGAGACGGGGGGGAGGGGGGGGCGAATCAGTTGCCTCAAAAATATTCCAATAATCAACCCTTAAAACTTAGTACCACAATAGTCTACCTCTAGTTATCTTCAGTCCTATAAGATGAATGTCTCCAAATACTTATGTCAATTTACTATTGCTCGGAATGCTTTGTAAAACCTTCTACTGTAGATTTACCGAATAGCAGTCTGTTAATTTACCGAAAGACAATAAATTATCTAGAGTATACCAATCAATCGAATTAAGTTAAGTGTAATGCAAAACACTAAAGTAATGACTCATAAGCACATTGACACATGAATTTTTAACATGGAAACCCTGTTAAGGGAAAAAACCACTTGAGACCGGTAACCCAAAATTTTCACTGTTCTGAAGTGAGCTCGGTGAAGAGCCAACCCTGTTAAAGGTTACAAACACACTGTTAGGAGTGACCTTGTTAGAGGATTTAAAAGTTTAGTCTGTCACTTGATATCGGGCATCTCTATGCTACCATCTTTGATCAAACACTCACTTGGCCTGTCAATTGGTATCTGGTATCTCATGCTATCTTCATGATCAAACTTTTTGATACTCCTTGGGATGTATCTCAATATAGAAAGGATCTTTGAATCCCGCTCGGTTAAGAGACTTTCTGAATCAATGGTTAAACTGAAACAGTATGATCTGCTCACATATACAACTTATATTTGCAAATTTTCAGATCTATTGTAATCTCATAAAACTATTCTGATCAATATATCTCGGTTTATACCTTTGCTCCACTTTGATTCTGCTCGGTGATGCTATGCTCTGTTGCTCGGTGTCCGCAGAAAACTTTAGCTCTTTCCTCAGCTTGTTGATCAACACTGTATGAAGTTGTTCTTCATCCGTTTCTCTTTAGCATCCTCTTTTCATTCATTCACCCACACCAATTCGTAATGAATTGTGTTGTCTCTTTATAGACATGATATCACTGTTGTTAGGTTCTTGATCTTCTTGATCTTGGCGTGATCCACAATTCTCGCCAATTAGATTTAAAGAAAAACTCCTATTTTATCTCGCTGAGATCTTCTTGCTAACTGGACAAAACAACTTTAAATCAATTACTTATCTCTGGCTTATCTTGTCGGTGAAAACAATGATAACTACCAGTTAACTCTATATTTAGCTTTGCCAGCTAGATATTTTGTCGTTTATGGACCAAGTTAATTTTGGTGTTTAACTCTTTGATAGTGTCGGTCAACACTCCAGTTCTCCTCAGGCTTCTCCGTTGGTTTACACTATGTTTCTGGCCGTCGGGTACGCTTGTGAATCTGCTCGTCGGTAATGCTCATCGGTATTCTTGCTCGGGCATCACTGTGACTTGACTGTCGGTGATCTCTATCCGTTGGGTTCCACTGACCGTCGGTGTTTGTAGTCACATTGTGAATACTTGTCTTTTATGCATTACTGAAAGCATAATTTTTTTCTCTCCGATTATCTGAAGTCTTTGACACTTTGATTATAATCGATTAGATTATTTCAAGTTGACATCAATGACAATACAATCCATTAACTGATTTAATGTCTTGCATTATCCTTCTGCATTTCGGTGATCAACTTAACATCTTCAAACATTCAATCAGTTACATGTCATCAATCTCTCCCTTTGGCATTGATGGCAACATACTACATTATCATACTATACTATCACTAATACAATATGAAATATACAGTTTCATCAAGCTTTCCTAATGTAACTATTACAAATGTCTGGTTCTCGGTAAGCTCAAAAATAGGTTAGATATGTTTCTTGCAGAGTGGTCGTCTTCAAACTTCAATCTCTTCTCTGGATAGATGTATCATCTGATATCTCTGTTCTCATATGTGCTTTGCCTTGACTGTTCCTCTTGTTGATAATCTATTTTTCTTTTGACAACAATCTTTCTCTTTGTTTGAATTCTCTCCCTTTGTTACTTCTCTCCCTTAGATGGATATTTCATATGTAATCAATTTCTCTCCCTTAGAATATAGATTAACTCTTCCTTTCTGATTCTCAGGAACTTCTCTTCATGGATAATGATATAATCTCTTTCTTTATCATATCTCTCCTTTATGTGATATGGAATCATCTCCCCTTTTGATAATGAGATCATTTCTCCCTTCGTATGATAAAGCAAATCTCCTTGATGATAATGAGATATTTCTCTCCCTTATGTATGATAATGAGAACATCTCTCCCTTTGACAACAATGCCAAACAAAAATACTTATCTTTATCTATATCATGTTCCATCCCTTTGCATAATATATTCCTTGAATTTCCCTATCCATCAGTAATACAAAGTTCTGATTTTCGGTGCAAATTTGTACCTTGCTATGTACAGATATATCTTTTGATGTTCATCTTAGTGTTTGCATCAACATGACTGATCTTCAGATTTGGTATAGGCTGATGCAACCTCTTAGTCATATTACTGACCTATAGACAAGGGTTGAACCCCTAGTCTTTGTCTCAGGTACTCAAAAGTATCCTTCGGTAATGGCTTTGTGAATATATTAGCTAACTGTTCCTTTGATTGAACATATTCTAGTGTCACTTCTTTTGCTTGCACTTATTCTCTCAAATAGTGATACTTGATAGCAATATGCTTAGTCTTAGCATGCATGAATGGATTATTAGAAATGTTTATTGCACTGGTATTATCACAATAGATAATTACTAGTTCAAGGATCTTCATATGCATACCTTCTAGCAATTGTTTGATCTATGCAATATTAGAGCAATTTGCAGCAGCAGCCACATACTCTGCTTTTGCAGTTGACTGAGAGATGCATCCTTGCTTCTTGCTTATCCATGTGACAAGTCTGTCACCCATTAAGAATGCTCCTCCAGTTGTGCTCTTTCGGTCATCAATGTTTCCAGCCCAATCAACATCTGTATAGAATTGTAGCTCAAATTTTCCTTCTCATTTGTACCATAAGCCATAGTCCTCGGTGTTCTTCAGATATCTCAGAATTCTTTTGACAACAGTCATATGTGATTCTTTGGGATTAGCAGAGAATCTTGCAACTATCCCTACTGCATGTGCTATATCTGGTTTGGTATGAACAACATACATCAGTTTGCCAATCAATGATCTATATAAGGTTTGGTTTACCTCATTTGTCTTGTCTTTTTTTGTCAGCTTGCATCCAGTAGCCATAAGTGTTCCAACTGGTTTGGAGTCTTCCATCTTGAATATCTTTAGCACTTCTTTGATGTATTTGGACTGAGTAATGTAAATGCCTGCATCTTGTTGAAGAATCTGTAGACCAAGAAAGAATTTGATCTCTCCAAACATAGACATTTCAAAATCCTTGCTCATTTCATTAGCAAAGGATTTGCATAATAATTCATTCCAAAAATGATATCATCAACAAAAATTTCATCAATCAGAATATTACCATCGGTATCTTCTTTTAAGTATAGATTGCTATTTTCACTTGTTCTAACAAATTTTATGCTAATTAGATATGAGTGAAGTCTTTCATACCAGGCTCTCGGTGCTTGTTTCAATCCATACAAGGCTTTATGTAATCTACATAACATGTTTCTCTTGTCTGGATCAACAAACCCTTTTGGTTGTTCAATGTATACCTCTTCTTCCAATATTCCATTTAGGAATGCAAATTTGACATCCATTTGGTATACCTTGAATCCTTTAAATGCAGCATAAGCAAGTAAGATTCTAGCTCCTAGTCTTGCAACGGGTGCAAAGGTTTCTCCATGATCAATACCTTCTTCTTGTGCATATCCCTTGCATACTAATCTTGCTTTGTTTCTAGTGACTTCTCCATTCTCATTCAGCTTGTTTCTAAATATCCATTTGGTACCGATGACATTCTTGTCATCTGGT
>MU226657.1:1781428-1797057 GCA_018584345.1 Thuja plicata | reverse complement strand
AGATTTACCGAATAGCAGTCTGTTAATTTACCAAAAGACAGTAAATTATCTAGAGTATACCGATCAATCCAATTAAGTTAAGTGTAATGCAAAACACTAAAGTAATGACTCATAAACACATTGACACATGAATTTTTAATGTGGAAACCCTGTTAAGGGAAAAAACCACTTGAGACCGGTAACCCAAAATTTTCACTCTTCTAAAGTGAGGTCGGTGAAGAGTCAACCCTGTTAAAGGTTACAAACACACTGTTAGGTGTGATCTTGTTAGAGGATTTAAAAGTTTAGTCTGTCACTTGATATCGGGCATCTCTATGCTACCATCTTTGATCAAACACTCACTTGGCCTGTCAATTGGTATCTGACATCTCATGCTATCTTCATGATCAAAATTTTTGATACTCCTTGGGATGTATCTCAATATAGAAAGGATCTTTAAATCCCGCTTGATTAAGAGACTTTCTGAATCAATGGTTAAACTGAAATAGTATGATCTGTTCACATATACAACTTATACTTGCAGATTTTCAGATCTATTGTAATCTCATAAAACTATTATGATCAATATATCTTGGTTTATACCTTTGCTCCACTTTGATTCTGCTCGGTGATGCTATGCTCTGTTGCTCGGTGTCCGCAGAAAACTTTAGCTCTTTCCTCAGCTTGTTGATCAACACTGTATGAAGTTGTTCATCAATTTCTCTTTAGCATCCTCTTTTCATTCATTCACCCACACCAATTTTTAATGAATTGTGTTGTCTCTTTATAGACATGATATCACTGTTGTTAGGTTCTTGATCTTCTTGATCTTGGCGTGATCCACAATTCTCGCCAATTAGATTTAAAGCAAAACTTCTGTTTTATCTCGCTGAGATCTTCTTGCCAACTGGACAAAACAACTTTAAATCAATTACTTATCTCTGGCTTATCTTGTCGATGAAAACAATGATAACTACCATTTAACTCTATATTTAGCTCTGCCAGCTAGATATTTTGTTGTTTCTGAACTCAAGTTAATTTCGGTATTTAACTCTTTGATAGCGTCGGTCAACACTCCAGTTCTCCTCGGGCTTCTCTGTCTGTTTACACTATGTTTCTGGCCGTCGGGTACGCTTGTGATTCTGCTCGTCGGTGTTCTTGCTCGGGCATCACTGTGACTTGACTGTCAGTGATCTCCATCCGTCGGGTTCCATTGACCGTCGGTGTTTGTAGTGACATTGTGAATACTTGTCTTTTATGCATTACTGAAAGCATAATCTTTTTCTCTCTGATTCTCTGAAGTCTTTGACACTTTGATTATAACCGATTAGATTATATCAAGTTGACATCAATGACAATACAATCCATTAACTGATTTAATGTCTTGCATTATCTTTCTGCATTTCGGTGATCAACTTTACATCTTCAAACATTCAATCCGTTACATGTCATCATAAATAACATCATCAATCGCCTTGTATTTGTCATCCTAAATCTTGTCGTTGATGAGCTTGCATGCAAATAGATTCTTGGAATACTCAACTAAAAGTTGAGGCTTCCAGTCAGCTGAAATCTCAGATCTAGAGCCAAGTTTAGAAATAGCAAGTCTCCTGGAAAGTACGTCGGCCACAATATTCCTTCTACCCTTGATATACTCAATGTCAAAATCATATTCCTGAATTTTATTGACCCACTTTTGCTGTCATTCATTTGACTCCTTTTTCTCTAAGAAGTACCTCAAAGTTCAAACTATTCTGATTCATTCTCACCACAAATTTCCCACATACCAAATATTGTCTGAACTTTGCCAATGCATGCATGATGGGAAGCATCTCCTTATCAGAGGTGGAATATAATTGCTCATTATCTCTGAGCTTCCTACTCTCGTAGGCAATGGGATGTCTGTTCTGCATGAGTACTACACCAATTCCGTCGTCTAATGCATCACACTCTAACAGAAACGGCTAAGAGAAATCAAGAAGAGCTAATATAGAACAAGTGGTCATAACCTCGTCAAGCCTATCAAAGGTGCCTTGTGCATCATTTGACCAACTGAATGCACCCTTCCGTGTAAGATTTGTAAGTGGAGCTGCAAGCTGTGAGAATCCCTTGACGAATATCCCGTAATAGAATCAAAGTCCAAGGAATCCCCTCAAGTATGAAGCATTCCTAGGTGGTGGCCAATCAACAATTGCCTGTATCTTTTCCTGATGCACCTTAACACCATTAGCCCTTATCACATGTCCCAAATATAAGATCTTTGTCAATCCAAACTCACATCTAGATGCCTTAGCGAACAACAGCTATGCTTCCATGGTGCTGAAAACCTCATCAAGATGCTGAAGGTGCTCCTTCCATGATCCACTGCATATGAAAATATCATTGGAGAACACCAATACAAAGTTTCCGCAATTGCTTATTGAAAATATGATTCATTTTACTATTATAGTTTTTGGATTTAATTGTGTGAGATTTTTTACCATACATGACTGAAATGTAGCATATGTGATTCTTTACCATAAAAATGATTCATACATGACTGAATGTAGCAAGTGTGTTAGTGAGACCAAAAGGCATCACTAAAAACTCAGTGTCCGTAGTGGCATCTAAATGCTGTCTTGTGTATATCCTCCTCACGGACACGGATCTAGTGATATCCTAATCGAAGATCAATCTTTGAAAAGTAGATGGCTCCATATAACTCATCGAGTAACTCAACAATGCGGGGAATAGGATACCTATTCTTGATGGTCCTTTTGTTCAATGATCGATAGTCAATACACATCTGTAATGTACCATCCTTCTTCTTAACTAGGACCATTGAAGAAGAAAATGGATTGGAGCTTGGCCTAATATGTCCCATGGAAAATAACCCTTTAATGTGGGATAAATCAAGAGAAATCGGCGCTGGCCTCCTCTCAACTCTAGAAGAGGTCACTTATGCTAACAAATCAGAAATATATAATGTTCAATCCTGCAACTCGATTCCATTATTGAATCCAACTGTGAATAACTCAATGGCAAATTCTAAATTGAATCCACCTCTCAAGGAAGCTTGGGCTTCCGTCCAACCTTCGTATTCCCAAGGGGTTTCATCCTCAGAAAAGGAAGTCACTGTCACACCAGCAACGATGGAGAAATAACATAAATCAGATAATCACATAACATAACATTGGAGAAGGTCGAGGCTCCTTTATAAAGATTTCTCAAACTAAAGGTGAACCTCCACACTCAATGTGGGATTAAACTCACTTAACTTATTTCCTCCTTATAAAGTCACTTTACTTTAATAATGTTATTTTATAATATAAAGTAACTTTAATAATATAAAACCCCATAAATTAATCTCATTTTCTAATTTCTCCACCAATCTAAATGACGTAACCAACATATCATCCCTTATGTCTTCTAATTAGCCTATCAGGATGGGGGAAAATAGGCTAATCAACTCTCGTGTGATCACTGAAGAGAAGGGGATGTTACAATGAGGAATCTTCATTTCAAAATAAGAGTTCATTTCTATTTAGTAGGTAAAATGAATGGGACACAGTATCACAGAATAAACTGACGACTACATATTATCATTTCCTCTTGATAATCTTTTTAAACTTAAATGAATTTATTAATAGCAATAATCCTTGATTTAACTCAAGTAGTTCATGACCCTACCAATATAATAATAATCTTCACTTGACTTTGAAATATTAATACCATTCGATTCTTAGGGTGATGGAATCACCCAATTTAAACTTAATTCATACCACAACCTGATAGAAGTAATCCGGTCTTGAATAGTGAAGAAAATCACGAAAAATATAATGTTTTATGATTATCTACCCAATATTAATTAAGTTCTGAAAATAATGATATTTTATTCGCTCAATATTGGAATTATTTCTCTAGCAACAATATTTATTTCTAAAATGGATACCTAAAACAAAAAACCCTTATTTGAAGACCTGATCGATATCTCCTGAAATTTGTCTTCATACAAATTTACGTTGAAGCCCAAATGTGGATCCTGTAAAAATTGACGGACAATTGATTTGGTTTTTGTGCAAGCAACCTCCGTGCTCGAGGGTTTGCATCCTCAAGACCCTTGCTGCAAAATACCTCGCTCACAAAATTTTCCGAATGCTTGAATGATGATTCTTTTCCACTCCAAAGTCCCTTTTATCAATGTTTTTCGACAACTGCTTATTTTTAGTTTAATATTTGAGTCATAAAGTGACTTATTAATATTTCAATTTGTTTACCTCCAACAAATCACTTTAACTTCAAATAATTATTAATTAATTCCTTGTTGCCTAAATAATTCAAAATGACATCATAAATAAATGAATAATTATTTTATTTTCCATTGCCGCCGAAAAAAGTGACATTATAAGTCTTACCACCTTGATATTGCTAGCCCTCAGGCATTCTGCACCTGTAGAGCAATTAGCGATGAACTGTACCAATTACCAGGATCTTATATCAATCTAGGACGCCTGCAAAAGCTTCTATTGGAAGTGTCATGTTGCAATATGCTTGTAAGTATGCCCTACTTATTTCTCTCCTGGATATAAAATGGATAACCCTCTGTATGAATTCAGCAAACTCACCATCATGTACTTTAGCCTTACTTGATTCAACTGCGGCACTCTGATTTCTACATTCCTCCCTTCCCCATAAGGATGGGAACTCTCTCTATTAAGCCAACTCCCACTAGAAAATGTAGACATTATGCAAGATTAACACAATGAAAAACAATGTCCCTCATGCATGCCTTGATGTCAACCTCATGCACGAATAAGGCCTCTATCTCGTTTGCTGTGCCTATCCTCGTGGGATCATCTGTTAATGCTCTCAATACTATCATCCTCCCATCTATGGTGAACTCTAACTCCATCGTCTGAAAATCCTGATTGTATCGGCCAAGCGAATGCAACTACTAAACTCTTAAAACAACACCCATCTCATGAAGTCTGACCACATAGAAAACATCTGTAACTGTGTAATTATCCATCTGAATACTCAACAGTGAGACCATCTTAGTGCAGCTCATTCTTAACCTGTTTTCCACCATGAACCTGAATCCTGGAAAGTCCTCAACTTGTAATCCTCTCCTCACCATTAGGCCTTCATCAATAAAATTATGAGTTGCACCACTGTTAACCGACCAAGTAACATGCTGTCCCTTCAGTAATCCTCCCACACGAAAAGGATTATACTTAGGAACTCCTGATAGAAAGGCAATAGTACCTTGTGTCGGGCCACTTGCACTATTAACATTATGTTTCTCATGCTCACTTTTTGAACTGGAGTCCACTACCTCCTCATCCATGTTGGAAGTGGCATCTATGAAATATGCTTTGTCTTTCACAAGGCACTTGTGATCAAGCTCCCATGGTTCCTTACAAGAGAAACACAACTTCCTTAGCAACTCATTTCTCGACTTGGATATTGTGTTTTCAATAGTAAAAGTGCAAACACATGAATGCAAATGAAATATAACAGATATGCTAAAATGATATTTATAGCCATGTTCCATTGACAGCACACTACATGCTATGTTCTACAACTCAAGGTGTTAAGTGTAAACAATAAAAAATTATGAATGCAAGTCATGATGGTTACAACTAGCCATAATTTCTCTGACTAATGGTATTATCAATTATACTCTTAGTAGCTTGCAATTATCTAATCCAAGGCAAGAAATGTGATTGCGATTTATATCAACATTAGAAGTCACACAGCACAGAAGGTATTATACTGTTATAAACAATGGATCTTAATAATATTTAAGTGAATGTATAAGGTGCCTCTTTTGCTGCTATGTTGTTCAAAGGTGCTATTGCAATATCATAGTGTAAGGTGTTGTAAACCAGATGGCAGATGCTGGCTACCACTGCTATGCACCAGATTGGCTTGGATTTGGATTTAGCCAAAAACCTCAACCTGGGTTTGATTTTGCATACACAGGTTAGGGAGTAGCTCCTGATATGTTTCTCTATTGTGATATTTTGAATAATTATGATTTTGGAAATGGAGATATAAAATTTTCTTATATAGAATTGTTTATATTCTCATTTGTATATTTCAATGTTTTAGAGGAAGCGTTTCATGAAGAATTTGAGAAGCTGTTGATTGAGTTGGGTATTGATAGACCTTTCATCATGGTAACTCAGGTATGCATAGTTTAAGGGGTTCAATTAGAAGCACACAATTGTCTTGCAAAATTCTTATCTCCAGTGAAGACACTGTGATTTGTTGTTTATAAACTGTTATAAATGATACAATAGATTCAGTCATATAACAATTCAGAACATGTCCTTTTAGATGAATGTTATACCCTGTTAAATTACCATCTTTCCTTCAATTTTGTTTTAAATGATTTTCTTTTGATTCTTCTTATTAATGCATATCTTCACATATAGATAATAGGTTTATGACACTCTGCATTCAGGGCTTTCTTGTGGGTTCCTATGGATTAACATGGGCATTGAAGAATCCAAGCAAGATAGCAAAGGTTGCCATCTTAAATAGTCCATTGACTCCTTCAGCTCCGGTTCCGGGTCTGTTTAAGAAATTACAGTAAGGAATTGCCATGAATTTTTCATTTTCTCATTTTCATGCTTTATTTCCACATATCAAATTTGTTCTTTTCTTTGAAAGGATCACAAAAGCCCCAAGCATATGAGTTAGCGTTTGGTATTGACTAAAACGTTGTATAAGCTTTTGAAGACTCTTGCATTGAACTTAGAATTTTTTGTTACTTGTGTGTGAGTCTGTTATGTAGTAAATAAAACTCCATTGGCTATGAAATTGTGTTGTTGAAATAAGCCACACAGGAACTTTACTAAGGATACTACCAAAAAATTCTAGTCACAAAAAGGGCTGATAGCTCAATAGTAGAGCACCCCAATATGTACATGGGAGGCTTGTAGTGTCTTCATTTTTTTTGGTCAGTAAAAAGTTCTAGATTTTATCATTAATAGTCGGGTTGTAAACCTGGCCCAAACCAGGGGTGGTTACAGAAGGGAAGCCACCTCCCCATGCATACACAACATCCCTGGGCAGGACCTATTAACAGATTATAACATCAATATTTTCTATCAGCACCTCTCTTAGACTGTGAGCGGAGGATCATATCAAAGGTTCTCCCTTTCTTTGATTTTTTATCCTTCTTCCCTTTCACAACCTGCCATCTGTCCTCCCACTTAGCAGCCTCCTTTCGCCTCTGTAGAACACCAACACCTGCACTTTGCCCTTCCCCACCATGAGAAAGGCAATCACCATCCAATAAATTTGCATCATCATTACTATTTGCAGCCATGCAAGGAGTTTCAGACCTTTCCTCTTGATTCATTTGGGGTACCTTTTGGCTCATCTCCTTCTCCATTGACTCAAAGCTCGATTGAATTCGATTAATCTTTTCTGGGGTATTAATCTCCATTGCTTGTAGACCCTTTTTAGTTACCTGTCCCAAAGCAATTTTTAATCCAATTTCAAGCTCTTTTTCCAGCCTCGTCTCAGGTGGAGCTTTAACACTCTCAATGTCCATTTTCTCCACATTATACAACTCAGAGGAACATTCCTTCCACCAAGTGGCCTATTTGTGGGAACTTTTCCTTGCACAATTGGCTGCAACGTGTTTGTTCTGAAAACATTTTCTACAACTAAAGGGGATGCCTTAATAATCCACGGGCTGTACCCAAATCTGTTTTGTCAATTTCAAAGAGAGATCAGCTGGAGGGTTTTGTGACAAATCCATCTCAACCAATATACGAGCAAAGGTCGTATGCAGAAAGTCTTAACAACCCTCATCAATCCCTAAAAATATACCTAAAGTATTACCAATAGCTTCAAAACAAGAGTCGCCTGTAATGGAAGATTTGGAAGTCTTACCTAGATTGGGATTCTATTGAAGGATTCAATAGTTGGGTTGAAAGATGCATAATAGGGCTTCAACAACATTACATATTTGTTCTCCCAGCACCAAAGAGGTTCACGCAAAATCTTTTTCCTATCCTGCACATTTTCAAAGACTACTACGAAAACCCCTGCGCTCCAGGGTAAATCTTCACCTCCATCTAAAATAGGACTCCAGTTAGATGATATGCAACGATGAAGCTCTCCAAGACTCGACCAAAAACCCTTAAACCTCCCAATCAATCCCCTTTCTCTGAAAAAATTCTCATTTTCAGCCACTTCTTCAATCTTTCCATCTAAACACACCATTAGCCTCTCATCCAGAGGTTCAGTCAAATCTTTACCAGGGCCCTCAAAACCCTTAGCCATCTTAGTCGCCTCTCCAGACAGAACCCTATGACCTTTCTCCTTCGTTCCCAAAGCACCCTTAAGTAGCTTTTCATCACCCCCAAAAAACACGACTCCCTCACCAAAAGCTTCTCCCTTTTCGAATCCCTTGAAATTCCCCCCTACATCCTTTGAAGCAGATGTAGATCTGCACACCCGCCATTAGTTTTGGTTGAAGTCTGCTCATACCCTACAACATTAGCGAAGGACATCCTCCTTCTTGATTGTCGCCAAAACTCACTAGATGGAATATCTCTCCCGCCACAGCCATTGCCGACTCTAGACTGAGAAAAGATTCGGTTCTCATTGTTCCTGTGCACTAGTAAGCTCCCATTTCGTTGGTATCCGACGACACCACATTGAAGATTGGATGCGACAACATTTCCTAGGCTTCCTGAAACCCTAGATGTAGAAAACTCCAAACTACTTGGAGTGCATTGGTTTAGTCTTTCTTGGCTTCTATTATTGGATTTGAGCTTAGTTGATAATATGGACCACTGTAATGCTTTCAGAAGCGTTTTTGGCTTCCTAAACCTCTTGGAGAGCATGCCTATATTTACTTAGTTTAGTAAGTTCTTGAGTTGGCATTTCTCATCATCCATCGGAGTTAGTTACTGCATGGTGTGATCAAATTTTTTTTTTTCTGGTGCCTTGGTAGTGCTTTCTGCAATTTAGTTGGAGAATTCAAATTATAAATATAAGATTCTGCAGTTTAATATTAAATTAAATTATTCACTTAAGCGATAATTTATAAAGTTACTTTATGTCCCCCTCAAAAATGGATGTGTAAGGAATTGTGAGGGGTATTTGCACATAAAGTTTATTTTATTTTGTCAAAAAGAACATTTGAGGAAAAAATGAATTATTGAAAATTTAAAATCTCCTCTCCAAAAGCTATAAAAGGAGGTTTGGGATCTCATTTTCCATATGTCAAAGAGTAAACATATTGAAACGCTGCCTTATTGAACATATATGTTCTTCCTTGAATCTTGTGAGGATAAAAATGTTAGGAAAATGTGTCTCAACCTTGCATTCACTTATGGTTACTATTTATAGCAAGTTTTCATTTGAGCACGTATTTTCCGTAAAATTTCGTGAAAGCTTCAGATGGGCTAGATAAGCATGCTAGTAAATTTTTTGTTGCAAGATCATATCCAGTTTCTAAGATATTAAAGTTTTCATTTTAAAAGTTGCCGAAGAAATTTTATGAATTCAATCTTGAAGGCTTTAGAGGCTTTGAAACAACTTGGAAATGTTTGTAACTGGTGTAACAACTTACAAGGCGAGAGAGCATCTCGCGAGCTTTCAGGGGTTTGAAATTGTTCGTCAATCGGACACCCAACTCAAAAGTTATGGCCTCAGGAATTTGTGTCTCCTAAAATAGGAAATGTAAAAACATGTGGAACATATATGAGTTGTAAAAGGAAGTTACACATGTTGGTGTGTGTTTTGACACATCATAGGGCATCTTTGATTGGAGATAAGATGGGTGCTGCTTTATAAGTGGTTTTTAGCCCATCGTTTTGTAATACCATTTGACATTTTCGCGTGTTGTATCTCCTATGTATTAGGTGTGTGAGAAGGAGGGTGTGTGAAAGAGTCTTATAGCTATTGAATTATTTCCAAATATCTGATTGGTGATACTCCTGAGAGATGCTTGCTTTGTAAGTATATTGTAATTTGTTATTGATTTCTGAATAATATATTAGGTGGCTTTTGGAGTGCGAGGTTTTTTCCTGAGAGGGTTTTCCCCATGTAAATCATTATGTTGTGGTATGCATGTTATTTATGTTAAGTTTTTGTAACTATTGTAAATATCTAAAAAAGTTTTTACGTGACCCTCCCCTCAAGGTTAGTGTAGGAAGTTGTTCTACTACCTTAATTTCCTTACAAGTGGTATCAAAGCTTGATCACCTTTGGTTTCAGTTGTGGCTTGTTGGGTTTTTTGAACTATTCCAGATTTGGGTGGGATCTTCTGTAGAAGATACTTTGTGTTCTTGTTGTAACAATTTATAGATGGCAAGTTCTTCTGGGAGAATAAAGGTGGAGAATTTTTCTGGAAATAATTTTGAAATGTGGAAGCTAAAGATGTGTTAGGAATTAAGATCTTTAATAGAGAGAATTTGATGTTCTTTATTGTGCTGTTCACAATGTATTATCTTGAGTAAGTATGTATGTATTTATATTTACTGAATTATAATTGCAAAATTATATATTCGGTATGTTGCTGAGGAGGAGACATGCACACTGTAATTGATGTCTTTCCTCAGCACATACGACTATGTTTATATACATAGTATAGGAGTCATGTCTATGTAGAGAGATGACCGTACGTGGCTTAATCCACATAGGGTCATGTCTTACATAACCATGCCCGTTCGTAATTGTTGTTACGTATATGATAAACCGTATTACATAGCCCGCAACAACATAGTGTTACGTATAACTATCATACGATAGTTATCGTAACACATTATATATTATATATATATGTGTTATGATAACTATCGTATGATAGTTATCATAACACTTCTATTACCATGAGCTGATATTGACTAAGTCGATTTCATTAAACAGTTACGTATAACATATATGTGGTAAAGCCCGATTCAATACAGAATATAAATTGTGTGCAATCGACTGTGTCGAATCTTGATAAACATAATTCATTTGTATATATATATATATATTCGAAGGTTGATACATTCTAGCATATCGAATCTGATAAATATAATTCATTCGAATATATATATATATATATATTTAAGTCAATCAAGTCGAAGCTTTAATTTAACACTCCCTCTTAGCAAGAGAGGATTGATTAGAATCATGATCTCATGATGTGAGTGTTATCGAAATCCCCGACTCAATTCAGAATTGGATTTTAGTAATAACACTTAATCACTTTATATCAGGGTAGCCGGCATGGTCCGGAACACAAGTTTAATGTACTCAACCTGATAGAAGAATTTATCACAATCCCCGACACAATTCGGAATTGGATTTAGTAATAAGTATTGGTGTCAAGATATCCGGTGCATTCCAGATCAAAACTTGAAGCACACGTTATCATAATGCCCGACTCAATTTGGAACTGGATTAAATGATAGCTTCCGAAGATTTACTGTCAGGATAGTAACTTAATATAGTCACTATTGACACACATGTTATCATAATCCCCGACTCAATTCGGAATTGGATTTAATGACAACTCCAATGATTTAGTGTCAAGATATCCGGCTTATTCCAGGATAGCAACTTAATATAGTCACTCTTGACACACATGTTATCATAATCCCCGATTCAATTCAGAACTGGATTTAATGATAACTCCAATGATTTAGTGGCAAGATATCCGGCTTATTCTGGGATAGCAACTTAATATAGTCACTCTTGACACAAGGTCAAACTATTGTATAGGTTGTCAACTTACAAGAGCGACCTAACACACATGAAAGATCGTCACCTTTCATAACACACAAATGCAATATTGCAACTCTCTTGATATCCATCATGAACCAAGTCGGAGGGTGGATCCCCCATAACTGCTTCTGGAGGGTGCAACAAGAGCTTTCATCTTAAACTTCTCTCTCACAGAGGAGAGTGTATTACAAGAAATTTTACTTCGAACTTCTCCCTCATTGAGAAGAAAATATCAACAAAGGACCGTATTTCAAAATTCTCCCTATAAACAACGATCCTGGGAAGTCAGGTCCTCTAGCTGCTCCCTCAAAAGCTCATGTTATGGCTTCTTCGCTTTTCGTCCAAGAGTGCCTGTGATAACTTGTCAGACTCCCTCTGAATCTGATATTAATCTTCTGATTTCCTCATTCAAGGAAGGATACTTTGCTCACATAGTCTCAACATCGAACTTGCCCATAGTCTCAATCATCGAACTTGCCTATAGTTGATTACGGAAGGATACTTTGCTCACATAGTCTCAATCATCGAACTTGCCCATAGTGGCCTTTTGTTAGGAACTTCAATATTCTCAAGGTTAGATGATGGGGGTTCATGATCTTCTATGATATTCTCCCTCTGTTTCTCAATTGTGTAATCTTCATCTAATTTTGTGATTGGATCATCTTCTGCATCTTTATAAGCAGTGTTTTCTTCACATTTTACATCAATAGATTCTTAGATGGCTTAGGTCTGGTTTATTCCCTGTAGATGCTTCTTCAGGTGTTATATTCTCTAAGATAGAAAGAGGACATATTATTTTGAATGTACACAACTGTATTTGATGCTTCAACCCAGAAATAAATATGGCTTTTTTGCTACTCCATTTTGTTGAGGATTATAAGGTACTGTACACTCCCTCTTGATCCCAACAGAAATGCAATTTTCTATTTTTTTTTTTTTTTCCACTAATGCTTTAAATTCTTTGAACTTCATATAATACTTCATTTGATTCTTTTAGGCAGGGCACTATGCCAAATGCCATTACAATTTGATACTTCATGACTTAGCGCATGTTTTTGATCATTACAAGGTTTGTATAAGCTACCATCTCTTGTTCCTATGGAAATAGCATTCTTAGCGTTGGAATTTCTAGGCCAAAGTAGAACTTTATCTTCATGAAAGATGACACGATATCCTTGATCAGCTAAACACAGGATAGGTGGAGTTGTCACCAATTGTGACCTCTTTAGTTGAGTGTTCTTCAAGGGTTTTGAATTGATCTCTAAACCCGGTTATGTGTCTTGATGCTTCGCTATCAATTATTATTATTTCCTTCCTTGAACTTCTTTTCTTTCTCTTGTTGCTTGAATTTGTATGTAGTACTTGAATTTCTCCCTCTTTGTCTGGATCAATCCTTCTTGATGTTAGTCCTCCTTCCCTTCGAGATCCATCTTTAATTTAGTCAATGTTATTGAAGAATGATCTGTCATTATATCATGATGGAATTTGTCTTGATCCGTGATGGTTAACGTGATGCACCAAAGGCTTGTATAAAAGTATCAATCTGAAAATAGTCCACTTATTGGGAGGAAACAAGAGGCCCTTCAATGATTGCAAGAGTAAGTATCAAACCCATATTATAAAGATTATGTTATTCAACAACTATTAACCAATTCATTTTGATGGGGTCATCAATGAATTGCCTGAAAGCTCCTGGGAACTTGTATTGAGCTTCACTCCTTGAGGAAGCTTCCTATCAATCTTCTATCAGCACCAGTGTACCACAAGGTAATGTCCCCAACTAGGGACTATTTCAAATTACTTTTTTGCTTAAAATGGTTCCCAATATCTGCTATGCCTTGTAGACTTCTGGAATTGACCCTTCCAAACCGTTCTCTTCATAAAGACCAATTAGTCTCCAATTTTGACTGTTATCTAATTTGACCTTGGTTATTGAATTATGATAGATGGTGTTTGTTACAAATGCAGCCTTTAGTGATGCCCAATGTTAATTTGGATTAGTTTGTGTTCTCTAACAAACCTCCCCATCCACGTAAGAATGGCTCGGCTTCCTATGAGAATTTTCATTGCCTGTATAATTAAATAGCATGTTATAACGGCTCTCCCTAACATCTACGTTAATTATATTGCTTCCTTCTATGACTTCCAGAATTAATATCTATTGTTTATTTTCGCTGTCTTAGCCAATAACGTTCTTCTGATCATTAATTAGATATGCCTGATTATAAATGACGATATAATTAAGGGATTGTAATCATTAGTTGATTCTAACTGTTATTAGCCAATGATTCTTTATTAATAATCTTAAACTCCTTCAAGTTATTGCTTAGCAATACAGAAGTCGCTGCTTTAACTTGATACCAGTCGATATCTCCAATCCATTGATACTTAATGGGGTGTCCTCCTTCCAGGCTATTGCTGACTGTAATATAAAGGATGCTGGTTGAATTATAAAATGCTGAAGGTAATATACAGTGCTGAATGATCTGGAAATATGCTGACTGCATTACCTAATTTCTCCTTGAGTCATGTTTGCTGATCTCCAGATTGGTGATGAATGGAGTTTGTTCCTTGATCAATTCTGCTAATTGTATTTAATCCCTTGGCATCCTTTGGCAACAATAAGACATCTCTCTTCATAATCGAACTCCTACTTAGCCATTAGTTTACAAAGAATATTGATTATGTTTCATATTATATTCGCTGCACAAAATGATATTAAGTAACGCTGTCTTGCTACCATCGATCATCGCATCCCATAAGTTATTTTCAATATTAATGACGTGGGTTATATGACTTGATTGCTAATCCTTTTGTGGCCATTCGTTATCTTCAGAATCGAATGCTGCTTTTAATCATTGTTCGTACCTTCATATAGATATAGTTCTCGCTAAGTAAGATACCCAACACAGGTATTCTCCGTAAGATACTTTATCAATGCTTTCATACATTAATAAGTTATTGATCCTTTTTTGCTTATGGTGGTCAAAGCGATTCATCAACATGATTATACTTCCTCTTGGATTGGCGATTACTATATATATATATATATAGCGCTTGTTTTAAATATAAATAGATCGCTGTTATTATAAGAAATCTCGTGTATAATGATTATTATCTCCAATGCTTTTCTGGATTTCAGTGTACTATAATTGGTATTCAAATCTTCTATTCTGTGTTCCCCGTATACTGCATTGCATAACCAACTGTCTGTGTATTCAAATGCTAATTTTTCCCTCGTCCTTTAACAGCTGACTGTCTGATTTGGATTGCTTACTGGATTTATAAAGAGTGGTGACTGGATGATTATTGTCTATGAATCACATGGGGTCACATTGAAAGCTCACTCCCGAATACAGTAACCTTTACCCACGATGTGATTGGATAGTCTTGGTTAACGCTGCTCGTAAATTGCTGAGATGAAACAGAAAAACTGATCTTGATCTTCCTTCACTCTAATCGGATCTTCCTTCAAACGGTTTAGGCTTTATAGAAGGAACATGGCTCTGATACCATGTTAGGAATTAAGATCTTTAATAGAGAGAATTCGATGTTCTTTATTGTGCTGTTCACAATGTATTATCTTGAGTAAGTATGTATGTATTTATATTTACTGAATTATAATTGCAGAATTATATATTCGGTATGTTGCTGAGGAGGAGACATGGACACTGTAATTGATGTCTTTCCTCAGCACATACGACTATGTTTATATACATAGTATAGGAGTCATGTCTATGTAGAGACATGACCATACGTGGCTTAAGCCACGTAGGGTCATGTCTTACATATCCATGCCTGTTAAGGAATCTGGATCTGAAGATATTATAAAACTAAAATGTTATAGATAGTTGATACTCGCTGTAGAATACAATTGCCGTTGTAATTTATTGATTGTACAACGAATATCAACTATATATATTAAA
>MU226657.1:1745223-1765147 GCA_018584345.1 Thuja plicata | reverse complement strand
GTATCCCCAGTCCCACCTATGCTTGCCATTTCTTCTTGTTGCTTCTTTTTCAATTCTTTTTTCTCTTCATATTCCTCTAATTGAGCTTGAGTTTCACGTTTAACATCTTCGGGAACTTGTAGGCATGACTTAGCATCATGCCCTGGTATATGTGCAAGGTGATATTTCAATCGGTTAATACCTCCCCCATTATATTGAACATGACAATGCCAACATATAGCTACTCCTTTTCTTGGGCCGGGGATGGCATGTCTCCAAGCCTTATCTCTTTGTACGAAAACAAGGTTTGCATTTGGATAATATTTAGGTTTTGTTGAGGAACTACCCTCCGGCTGAGACATTATGATTATGTTGCTGCTGCAATATATCATAAATGAAAAAAAATAAACATCTACAATAAAAAAATCAAACACTAGGGCTTCTTACTTTTCAAGTTTTTCATCAACAAAAACAAATGTAAACTTTAAACTTGAAGGCTAAAACAACAAAATGGAAACCGAAATATGATTCATGAATGTAAAAAATTCAAAAAACAACACAAAAAACGTAACTTACCTCTTAAAAATTGATCAAAAAATGGAAATGCAACTCTTCTAATATAGATGCCTCCTCCAAATGCTTCTTTTAGCTCCTCTCAATGTGTGAATGAAGCTACAAACTTGCACAAACAATCAACAATCGATCTATGAGAGCCAATCGATTTCCCAATCTTTTTCCTAAAACCCCAATACTCCTCTCTCAAGCCTTTTTTCTCTCCTCTCCTTGTTTGCATGTGATAGAATGACCTCTTTGGGTCAAAAACATAACATATAAACCAGTTAAGAAAAGCCAAAAACATTAAAAAATGTTTTTTTTTTCACTTTATTGCTGGCTGCTGCTGCGACAAAGTCCTGGGCTCGGGACTCGCCGAGTCCAGCGTGTCCAAGGACTCTACGAGTCCGGCTGGACTCTACTGGACTCGGGCGAGTCCGAGGCCAGAGTCCCATAAACTCGCCGGGCCTGACTCGCCTCGGGACTCTGCGAGTCCAGCCGGACTCGCAGAGTCCTGTAACTCTGATTTAGGGTGAAGAAAGCCAAATTCTTAGTGTGTGCAATAAAAGTAGTGTGTTATTAGGAATGGATAAACAAGTTAAACATTCAAACAAACTAATCTATTCCAACATATATGATTAGAAAATAGAAGACTTGGAATCACCAAAAGGGCCTAAAAACTTGCAAACCTTCTTAAACCAATGAAACCTCCTTGAGGCATAGATTTGTCCAAAAGGATTGGATGTGTGCTCAAATGTGAAATTGCTCAAGCTTCAAAGGATTGGATTTTGGAGGGATTTTGGCATTATGAGGTTATGAGTCTTGCTTTTGAATCTCAAATGGGCATTATGATATTGCATGAAAGGTGAATGATTTGTGAAAGGGAAGAGGGGTCAATTTATAGGAAAAGAGGAGGGCAATTGGAGGGCTAGGATTGAAACTTTGTGGATGGCCAAGATGCGTTTGAAGGAGAGCACATGGATTGTGCTTCTTCAAACTCATAGCCTTGTGACACCTGTCACAAGGAGAGAGCTTGAGAAGACATGGGGGAAAGGGAAGATATGCCATAAAGACACATCTTGTCTCAAATCTCAAAGGTCAAGCCTTGAGGATTGTGACCATTTTGGGAAGTGGGAATGGGGGACAAAGATGTAAGAATGTGGCTGAAGGTGTAAGGGGCATTTAAGGTTGACAAGTGGGATAGAGGTTGGGATTGGAGAGGATGAGACATGAGGTTGACTTTGGTTTGGGTTAGGATTTCTTAATCCATGGATTAGGATTGTGCAAATGTTTAGTGGATGATTAGGCTTGGATTAGAGGGCAAGTGGGAGACTTAGGAGGATGTGATGGGAGGAGAGAGAATGAGTGGAGGGTGATTTAGCTAGTTCAATATGATTAAAAAACTTAAGAGGGGATTAGTATGTGTGAAGGGGTTGGGTTGTGTTAGAACCATGGGTTAGGTGGTTGAGGCTTGGTTTAGTTAAAGGTTAAAGTTAGAAGCCATGTGCACAAAGTGAGTTAAATATGATTTTATTTAACTCAATAATAGAAGAAAAAGGGATAAATGAATTAATTAAATCAAATAGGTGCATTTGTTTTAATTAATAGAAGGGGATTAATTGATTAAATAGCCAAGGTTGCACATTTAATCAATTGGGTTATAATTAATTAATTAAATTAATTAGGGGGTTGACATAATTTAATTATAATAATAATATTTAATTAAGATGCCTTAGGAGAGAGCTAAATTTATTATGAAATCGTTAATCAGATTTAGGTGTCTACATTTTGCCCCTCTTTGAAATAGTGTTAAAATAACGTTATTTTGAAGACGTTTGAAATTTTGACGATAGAAGGAATAAAAAGAAACAAAGTTGCCCCAGACTACAAGAAATGATGATGGTTAGACTTGGTGATGCCCCCTCGAGAAGGCAGACAGGAAAGAAAAAGGGGCCCCGGGTGTCATCTCGAAAAGAAATTGCCCTGGCGGGATAGAAGAAAGGAGAAGTCAAACAAGATTTACTAATGCGATTTGAATGCAAAATAGGGATCTTGAGAAGAAATGGGTGGAGAAAAGGTCACTCGGGGGTCGAGAGGGGGGAACGGGGTCCTGGAAGGGGGTCTTATAAGCTCAGAGGGACCAAAAAGGGGCTCATTTGCACCCTGAGCACGCGATCGAGGCACCAGATGAACGTGGTGAGGAATGTCGGGCATCATTGGGTGGAGGAGTGACAGGTAGGCTTCGGAGACCAGCTTTGTCGCTTAATTTTTTGGTATTTATTGCATTTGGTAGGAGAAAAGTTAGCAGTCCCGTAGAAGCGGGTAGGGCGAGAATGAGGGCGCACCAGGCGGCATGGCAATCCTGCCGGCCAACTCGGGTTAGAGGGGAAATTGAGAGGTTTGGGGGAGGGTAGGAATGTTTCGCGGGACCGCGGTCTCGCAAGGGATGGGAAGCATCTTTTGCGGGAATGTGTTCCCGTGAGGGTTGGGGAAACTCTTGGCGGGAACGCATTCTTGCCAGGGAGGGGAGAGGTAGGTTGAGTGTTTGGCGGGATCGCGTTCTTGCCAAGCATGAATATACAGCTTGCGAGAATACGATCCCGCACTCAGGGATTGCGGGGCAAAGGCGCACTGTGGGAATGAGGGCAGAATGGGCGGGAACGCGAGATCTTGGAAAAGACTTAGAGGAAAGGAAGGGGGCCAAAGGGGTTAGGTAGAAAAGGGGTTTTGGGCTAGAGTGGGATAAGCAAAGCTGACCGGATGACATTTTATGGTTGTAGTGGTCTGTTGATAGGTTGATTTTGCGGGAGTGACATGTACCCGTGCTGAGAGCGGCAGACCAGCCACCAAAACAAACTATCTTGACACTCCTCACCAACTTATATGAATTTCATTAGCCTTCGTATATGAATGACTTTGATGTATATATATATATAGACAAATCTCATTATTCCCTAGAATGCTAGATATTCCTTATTCCATTAGCGCCAAAATGTGTTATAGATTCTCGTCCCCGTTCTCATTGGTTGAGTTGTGTTCTTGTACCTCACGATAAGAATGAGAGACACGTGACCAAAGGACATGTTCCCTTACCACTTTCATCTTTGTCTTTCCTCATAGCAACTATTAAGTACACCTCTTTGATAGTAATACATTACATTATTATATTAATAATATATTATATTATTATATATCTTATTATTGAATAATATATTGTATTATTATATTAATAATATATTATATTATTATATTTATAATAGATTATATTATATTATTTATTTAGTTTTATATTATTATTGATTTTCCAAATTTTCTTTTATTATTATTATTTAATAAAATCTTATTATTTAATTATTATGAAATCCTATTTAAAACAGGGACATCACAGTCCGCCTTTCCCCAAAATTGCTTGTCCTCAAGCAATGCCAATTCAATGTGAGGGGCTTCTGCTATGCAACTCTAGTATCCTCTTGCCTTACAATAGTCCTTCAGAGAAATGTAACCTTCGCCTTGATTCCTTTCTATGAATTTCAACATTCACCAAGAATATCCTTGATCATGTCTCGACACTCACTAAGAATGTCCTTGATAGAGTCTCGACACCCAGAATGTCCTTAATTCTTGACATTCAGTAAGAATGTCCTTGATATTGACACTCACTAAGAATGCCCTTGATACTCACTAAGAATGTCTTTGATTTTCGACACTCACTAAGAATGTCCTTGATTCTTGACACTCACTAAGAATGTCCTTGATTCTCACTAAGATGTCTTTGATTCTCGACACTCATTAAGAATGTCCTTGATCTTGACACACTAAGAATGTCCTCTTTCAGAGATATGAAATCTTTGCCTTGTAGTAGGGTATCCTTAGCGGTTCTCCTTTAATCACAATGCAATAGGGTGCCCTAATAGCGGTTCTCCCTAAACTGCTATTGCAATAAGATGCCCTTAGTGGTTCTCCCTTAACTACTTCTGTAATAGGGTGCCCTTAGCAGTTATCCCTTAATCACAGTGCAGTAGGGTGTCCTTAACAGTTCTCCCTTAGTCACAACGCAGTAGGGTGTTGTTATAGAGGTTCTCTCTTAATTGTCACTACAATAGGGTGCCCTTTGTGATTCTCCCTTAATTGCAGCCTTGGAAAGGTGCTAACGATAGGGTGACCTTATGGGTTCTCCCTTAATCACAGTGCAATAGGATGCCCTTCGCAATTCTCCCGTAATTGCAATCCTTTTCCCCCTATTATGGATGCCCTATTGATGTTGCTTCTACAAAGGATGATGGATAACCCTTTTTCTCCACAACTTTTGCTATGGATCGTTTCTTCAAATTGTTATAATCTTTTCTCAGATTTTCCATAAACTTTTTGCTCAACTTATTCCTTAATCTTTGCTCCAAGTTTGACTTATATCTTTGCTCAAGTTGTCATACTTCCGCTCCAAAATTTCTCTACATTAATCTTTCATAGTGAATGATTTTCGAAAATCTTCTTCTACCCTGCAGGATGGCAAGATCATGCTTTGATACCACTATAATGTCCCCTATCTGAATTTGTAGGAGACTTGCAATTTTTTTCCTAATAACACACGAATGGTCAATTCTCCTTTGGAGCTTCTGCCTTTCATGCATTACAATTTATCTATAAGACGAAGACCACTTCCCTCAATCTAGATATCACATCTTTCCTATTAATCTGTACAGTAAAGTTACAAAAGCAATGAATTAGAATTACTTGAGGGCATATGCTTGAACTGTTACTTGAGGTCAATCTGTTGAAGCTTGATGGACCAATTCCAGAAGACCGTTCAAGTAAATCATTTAGATGATCATTGAATAGCCAGTATTCCTTATTTCAAGTCATGCCCATCATTAGGATCTGGTGGTTGTTGCCATGATTTGCCTGTAACTCTCAAATATCCATACCCACGTGAACTACCAGTAAATTCAAAAAGTGAATTCTTTTGATTGTTCCAATTGCGATGACATTGTAGAAGAATACCTTTGATTTATATACTACGTTTGGACCTATGTTCAAAATGATGTCTGGTTTGGATTTTCCAAAGCTCCAGTTCATAGAATGGGATTTAACTCCCCTTAACGTATAAATCGTTCAAGATTTACTCAAGCACTTGGTTATTAGTCATTTTTTATTATACATTCATATTATTTTATATCAATGCTAATGGTTATTGATTCTTGTCGACTCTTCTATTCCTTTCTTTCGATCTTTTGGCAATTGATCAATGCTTTAATGGATATATTCCTGTGATGCCTCCCGAAAATTGGGGCCTCTCACGACTAATTTATCAATTGCATAGATATTCGCTTCAAACAAACTCAAAAAAATATTTGTCAGGTACTTGCCTTCCACATATGAGATGAATCGCTATTGATAGATTCAATGACATTACAACACATCTCTGCGATAAGATATTAATCGATCCTCATTAATATAGAATTATTCGCCAATCCATGGTAACATCAATATCAACGTCTTGCCATTAAAATTCACGATCTAGAAATGTTTTGTATCGCATCGATACACTAGACATAAGAAATTTACTCTTTCTGATTCTTCAATCAAGTCAACATTGATTCCCAGTGAAAAGTCCCCTATCCTCTTCTGCATAGGGAATCAAAGTATTTGCCAATATGAAAGTACGGGTATCAGGAAAGCGATAGCAATTTGCTAATTCACCCCTTAGGTCTCACAAATCTTTAATCGCCAAGTCTGCGGAAGAATATAACCCTTGATGGGATACGACCTGAAAACATTATGTTTTTGACCTCCTTCGATATAGAATTGTTTGTCAACTCCAAATATCCTTTGGTCACAAATTGATTAATGTGATTATAACTCACATCAAACCCGAGCCTCCAATTACTGGTATCAAATCTCAAAGGCAGCTTCACTAGGCTTAGTAGCATTGAAATGTGTCTACACCAAGCAACAGCTTTAATTATTGCGGTCAATCATTAAATATTCATTCCATGTCCTATCGCTACTTCAGTGATTGCCAACATTTCTGGAAGCATAGACTCTTAAATCCAACGATACTTGCATATAATTTGCATATGCCTAACAAAGCACAACATGGAGCCGTCTTACAGTACTTTTATTATAAGCTCTTATATATGGTGTGCCAGAGATAAAGACAGTTCACAATGTTGTCACGCGTTGAAATTACTCTGTATAATAATAATGTATTAATCTTTTGAGATTAGCTAGTTCGCACTTGTTCGATGAATGCTATTAATGTGAATCCTATGTAGTCTTGTAGAGATGTCGTTCTATGGTGTATCGAGCCTTTTATGATTCCTGACAATGATTGATTAACTCGATACTAACATTACTCGACACTTAGGTTTATTGCCGAGCCCGATCTCATACATACTGCAACTTATATGAATTTCATGAGCCTTCATGTATGAATGACTCTGTTATATATATATATGTATGTATGTATGTATATATATATATTCCCTTGAATGCTAGATATTCCTTATTCCATAAGTGCCAAAGTGTGTTATATATTCTCCTCGCCATTCTCAATGGTTGAGATGTCTTCTTGTACCTTACGATAAGAATGAGAAGACATGTCACCGAAGGACACCTCCCTTGACCACTTTCATCTCTGTCTTCCCTCATAACAACTATCAAGTACACCTCTTTGATAGTAATACATTATATTATTATATATATTTTTTTATCGGTAAAATATTTAGTTTATATTATTTATTTAACCGGGAAAGAGCCTGGCCTGGTCCAGGGATGGTTTTACAAGCTGAAAAACTATCTTTCCAAAGTAACACAGAAAAGGATCTGTTAATAGATCGACACCACACAATCTTATTACAAGATATGGAAATAAGAAAAAATTAAGATTTTCCTTTAGTTCCTCCCTTTGTCTGAGAACGAAGGGTCATGTCAAATGATTTTTTCATTTTCTTTTCTTTTTTCCCTTTAGCAGTTTCCTATCCATCTTCCACTCTAGCTGTCACAGTTTTCCAATCTGTGGAATCTGCCAGGGGAGTCATCACTATAGCACCTGAATTGCTTGCTGCACTCTGATGCTGGCTTGCCGTCAGGGGATCGTTCTCCTTATTTCGAGACCCCAATGGTCTTTTTTTCTCCTTTCCCTCTGGCGTAACTGTGCCATTCTTATACTTCATTTCCTTCTCATTACCTGGGTTGCCAACATTAACATTGTTCAATGGAGATGATTCCAACTGAAATGTATCCTCAGTTGGTTGATGTGTTGGCTCCCCATTTACAATGCAAGCAAAACTCTTTGGCTGCTCACCTTTCTTCTACACAGTGTAGTGGGATGGGCGAGGTATCTATCCACCAAGAGGTTGTCTTCTTTGATCTTTGTTTACCACAATGTGCAGCCATATGCCCTGTTTGAAAGCATTTTTGACACCTAAAGGGAACTCCCTCATAATCCAAAGGCTCCACCTAGTTGCCTTTAGATATTTTAATCGTAATTTTTCTAGGGAGGGCAATAGAAGCATCCATCTCCACCAAAATTCGGGCATAGGTCGAATGAAGAAGATTGGAGGAACCTTCAGCTATAATCAAAAAGCTCCCTAAAGAATTCCCAATAGCCTCAAAGCATGAATCAAACCAGAAAAAACCAGAAATGTAAAGGCAAATTGGGGAGTCTTACCCAAAGTGGAGCTCTGTTGAAAATCTCGGTGGCAGGATAGAAAGATGGATGCTAGAGCTTCAACACGAGAAAATACCTATCCTCCCAACACTAGTAGGAATCACATAATATCTTGTTTTTATCCTGAACATTCTCAAAAACCACAATAAAACCCCCCTAGCTACTGGGTGAATTTGAACACATCTGTCTAATATGGGCTTCCAATGCTCAGTAATCCATTTATGTAGATTAGTGAGACATGGCCACATACCTCTAAAATGCCCTCTCAATCCAAGCTCAAAAAAAACTGCAACGTTATGAGCCGCTTCCCTCTCCACTTCACCTCCCAAGTCCACTGAAATGGCTCTGGTTGATCAGTGTTTCCTTATGTCCTACCCACCCTCAACCCACCGGAGATCGTGTTGGATCTCAGACAGAGACACGCTAGTAGGGCCACTTGGGGTACTCCCCTTTGCACCACTAAAACAAGCCTGCGAGCCCTTCCCATCTGAGGCAACCACCCATGACCTCGACCTCTCCCCCGTTCCTTTTGAGAGCCGTTGCTCATTGCCACTGCCATTCCCTTGGATATTATTGTTGCACGCTGCCTGTAGGTATTACGCATGTGTTTGCAAAATGAACCCCGATTCAAGGTTGTTACTAGATGACGAAACCCTAGGGGGGCCGCATGAGCCACCCCTAATATCACACCCAAATGTGGCCTTGTTGCCGTCTTTCGCACTAGATGAGGCCAGCCGTAGTTGCTCCTCGCTTTCTCCATTTGTCTCCGTGCCGTCTTTATTGCCAGAAGTTCCAGGTCCGTTCTTCCTTGCCTGTTTTCCTACCACACCCGGGCTCCTTTGGCCATTACCAACACATGCCAGTGGCTCCAAAAAAACCCTAGCCCCAGCATTCGACCGCAACAGCTCCATCGTTCTAGAGGTATTCACATTATATTATTATATTAATAATAGATTATATTATATTATTTATTTAGTTGTTTTTATATTATTATTTATTTATAAAATTATCTTTATTATTATTATTTAATAAATTCTCATTATTTAATTATTTTAAAATCCTATTTAAAATGGGGCATCACATGGTGGCCATACAGTACACCATCACTTCTATTACAGAGGTTTCTAATCTGTAGAGTTCTGATTTACAATTTAGACTGTTATAGCACTAGTTTAGTGAGTATGTATTGGGTGGAAGCTGTTTTAAGGAGGTGGTTTGCAGACCTGTGAATTGACTTTTTCTAGCCATTTTAAGGCTGTTTGGAGAGTGCTAGAGCTGGTGAATGTTATTCATTTGACATGTAATATACTTAGTGAAGCTGGGCATGCTTGATGGTGTTTGACAACCTTGGAAGAATGGGCTTGGCAACTAGAAAGGAGTTTTGATGAGTTTCATTGCTGTTTGGATCTACAACTGCTAGCAGCAGTCCTGTAGCTGTTCATTCAAGTTATATCAGACCTGCAATTTTCTTATTCTGCTCATTTCCAAGTGTTGGGAGTTATTGTAAGGGTGTCTAGTGGAACTATGTGAGTAAGGAGGTGTTTGAAATACCAGAGAGGAGTTCTATGTTGGTTTTGAGTGTGTGAGAAGGCTTTCTCATTGCTGTTGATCTGCAACAGGAAGTTTCAGACCTCCAATATCATCTACAATAGTTTGAATTGATTTTCCAAGCCTTACATCATCATAATGGCTCATGTTCTCGAGGCACTTTCATTGTGCTTACATGTTATGTATTGGAATGATATATTAAGGCATTTGGGTAGTGGTTCTTCCCATAGTTGGAAAACTTGGACTCGGCAAGAACTCAGCAAGCCCGAAAAATGCGACTCGGCAAAAACTTGACAAATTAACAAATTGCTTAAATTTCATTAGAAACATTTTTTTTTTCAAAATTCAAAAACAAGTTGTCTCCAATGTGTCCATAAATGAGTGCACAAGTGTTTTCCATTAAATTTGCTTGATTTGAATGCAAATTGAGTAGAAAATTGTATCCTAATATGGAATCCTAATATAATAGTTAGATGACAATTATTATGAATTTATGATCGTTGCCTTTAAACATCATCATGATTCAACGTAATTCCTTTAAACATCATCATGATTCAACGTAATTCGTAGATTGCATATTGCAACATATTACATCTTCATCTTCCCTTGTCTAGTTAAAACTTTGGGAGATCCCAATAACTAGTGGGGTTTGGGCATGGAGACCCCAATGGATTTTATGGGTAGCAATGGCAAGCTGCACAAGCTGTTAGATAAGAGAAAAACTCAACGATTATTTCTTGACGCTTTTGGGCCTTTTTTTTTATGAAGCTGAGTTTTTGACATAGAATCGTCAAGTTTTTGTGAAAAAACTCGCCAAAAACTTGTTTAGTTCTTTGTGGAAAAACTCACAAAGCCAAAAAACTTGCAAGTTTTTCTAAGAACCCTTTCTAATTCTGGCCTGTTTTTTTTCAGTTTTGGATGCTTGACATTTTATCAAACACTTTGCATGCAAGGTCTGATTTCCAATCTCTTGTTTTGTTTTCAATGCCCAATAATGAAGAACATGTAGAAATGCAAATACTTAATGGATAAAACATAAACATAATCTTTCTTAATGAAAGTTCACTTTATTAGCATCAAATCGGACCTAATATAGGTCTGATACAATTACAACAGCAGACTAATGCCTCAGATTTGAAGTTTATTAATCAAAACGGAAGCAAGGATAAAAGGTCAACATTTAGAATAAGGTACGTCTATCTCAAATGGTGACCAAAATGACTGATAGCAACAACAAATGTTCTTTGAATATCTGATATAAAGTGCTGGCCTTCAAACGCTAGCTTAGCGTTGTCCAAGTCCAAAATATACTAACCCTTGTGCCAAAAGCGCAAAAAATATTCCAACAATGATAAAAATATTATTCTGATACTATTGTAATTATCTTCAATTCTTGTCAAACCCTCCATAGAGATTTCCAATTGAAACCTTTAACAATCTGATAATAAGCACAATGGTGAATTCAAGAGGAATCCACACAAAAGATGGATTTGGGTTTCCATCCAAACCACCTAAAAAATCGAAGGGTTTTTGTGCTCAGATTTGCTGCATTGAAAGCCAAGCTGCCAAACTTCGTAGAGAGAAAAATGACATAAAACAAGTATATCAAATGACTTCCTCAAATCTCCTTTTATAATCTTCTCATGAAGTTTCCGGAAACCCTATTTAAATTTCTCAAATTTAATATTTTAATATTTAACTTGCATATGGGAAATAATAATAAAGTGACCCCCTCATATAATTTCTTCATTGATATAAAGTCACTTTAATATCCTTATACCTCTATATATTTGCATCTCATTAGGCATAATAATTAAATACTTTATTTGAATCATAAATATTTAATTTATGACATTAATATATTAAATGCACTCTTGACCCCTTATATGCCCTTGAATCATAAATATTTAATTTATGACATTAATATATTAAATGCACTCTTGACCCCTTATATCCCCTTTAATCATAAATATTTGATTTAATTGATTATATTAAAGTCAATGCTAGATTAGACTTTAATTAATTAAATTAATCATTAAACTCCATTAAATGCCAAATATCAAACCAACAACTGATCCTGCCAACTTTTCAGATATAAACGCGGTGTCCTCTGACCATCCAAATGACTTACCATAAATAGTATGGACCCAAATGTCCAAGTGACTTACTAAAAATAGTGTGTATAATGTTTAAACCAGTGATACATAACTCGCCGCGGGTTGTGCAAGTTTTGACAACCCGCGGGCCGAGTTGAGCTGGCCAGGTTTTAATGACCCGCCGGGTCATGGGTCATGACCCGCATGACTCGCAGAGCTAGCGGGCCATGCCATGACCCACCAGGTCCGTGGGTATGACCTGGCCGACGGCAATCACGGATTGCAAATAAAAAAAAAAACAAAAAAAAACACTTGAGCGCAATTGGTCCATGTTCAAGAACATCCACTCGAAGAGGTGTAATAGATTGTTTGTGGAGAGGTTGAATGATCTTGTCTTCGTTCATTACAACCTCCGTCTTAGGACCAGATAGATTTTGGACACTGGCTCCTCTCCGATCACTCTAACAGAGATCGATCCAGAGTCCGAGTGGCTCACTGAGTCTACCGATCCTGTCTTCATTGAGGAGGACCATGAGTGGGTTGACCAGGTAGACAGAGAGGTTGAGCCTGTGGCTATGGCAGAGGAGGATAGAGCACGATCAGTTGCCTGTGCAACTGATGTTGATCAGAGTGGCACCTCACAGGCATAAACTATGGCTTGTCAATCATCCAGGACCTACCTCAGACGCATTTGTAGGAGGCAGACAGACTACTTTGAGGCTGAGGCTGAGCTAGAGCCTGAGCCATAGACTTGTTTTTGTTTACACATATGTTTGGGAACATATGATGTCATGGATTTCATGGATTTTATATACATTTGACAATATGTATAATTTTGCATATCTATGTTTTCTATTTCCTTCAGCTACAATTTATGTTTGTATGTGGTCAAATTAGCTTCTATTTGATGATGTTATAGTGTCTTTAAGCTTTATTCAATAACGGGTGCATGAAACAAGTTTTGAATTGTAAAAAATCTCTGTTTTTTCATTTTGCCGAGTCATAGCCGAGTCGTTGTCGAGTCATCGACAAGTCACGGGTCAAGTCGACCTTGCTGATTCGTAGGCGAGTCCGAGTCAAGGAACTATGGTTTAAATGGAGCTATAAAGACCTTTCGAAGGCAAACCACAAATAAATTGAAGCACTGAGATGGAGCCAACTTTCCGGATATAACCATGGTATCATCTGACCATCTAGATGATTTACCATAAACAATAAGTGTGGACCCAAATGTCCAAGTGACTTACTAAAACTAGTGTATATAATGTTTAAACGGAGCCTGAAAGACCTCTGGAAGGCAAACCACAAATAAATTGAAGCACTGAGATGGAGAGTATTGAAATAGACACCCAAAGGGTCAACTGAATAACCCTGAATCACCCTTAAAGAGCTCTCTAATTACCACATTAGGCTACGGGGACCCCTGATAATAGGCTAACCTTTGAAAATAACTGATGCATAGGAAGGCACTATAATGGGGGCATTACAGTTCGACCTTCCCAAAGATTGCTTGCCCTCAAGCAATCTGCATCTGCATACAAAACCAAATGCTATCTGCACTTGTATGCTAGTTGGAATTCTAGGATTCCATACCAATCTCAGAGATACTTCTCTACCAATTTGTTGTGCCACTTCGAGATAACTGTCATCAACCACACTGTCATGTTGCAACATCCTGGGAAGCATTCCATCCATCATGTGAATCCTTGGATCCCGAGGCTGGGACTCATCATTTATCCCAAGAGTGACTAGATAGGTGACCCAGAATAAGTCAACCAAAGGGAGTATCCTCATGCTGCTAAAATATCCCGGTATCATAACCTCCCATGGTTGCACTCCACGTGGATCCCATCGACAAATTATTTGCCCACCTTGCCTGATATTTAAAAAGTCCTGCCACTCTACAATGGCTACATGTGAAATGCTAAATTGCCACAACACAACCTGCCTATTTTGTATCCCCAAATAGAGACCATAAAAGAGAAGCAAGCAAGAAGGCCTACAGGATTTGGTTCTGTCCTCTGTAGGAAGAAGCACCTCATACCAGTCATCCACCCTAGTCTTATGTGTCATTCAAAACATCAAGTCATCAGTAGGTGGGCTGAATGAAAATGAATATGTATATCTGATTGTGTAATCGTAGTGAAATGCATTAACAAACTCCAATGAAAGTCTTAAAACAATACTAGGATTCCATACCTCACTGTGTGAGTTAGGAATCTCACCATGTAGAGCATCGAGCAAAAAACTTGCATCAATATGCACAATCTGCCTACTAAGCCCAGTTGAATCACACTCATCCTGCTCTACCCTTGTGCTATCATGTATACCCCTAGTGATAATGGAACCATTGCTGCCCTCGGATATTTCATTACTCCCCAGCTCCCAGCTTCATAAACTCCATCATTAATTTGTTCAATCTTTATAGCCCTTGAAGTAACTTCTTGTGCCTCTTTCCCTTCAAATGCTCTATATAGCTGCCTTGCAAACATGACGACACGGTTTCTACCTGAAAGTAATTGCAAATAATATGATTTTATCATTTCAAGTGCCCGTCTGAGTGTTTGCAAACTTGATGCTGAGACTCCATACTAAGGTCCATTTTGTCCCTCATCAAAGTGAACTATCTAGATGAGGTATTCAATGGGTTTATCTGCGAATCAAAATGAGATAACATTTGTGCAACTTCTTTCTCCTTTTAGTACTCACCTTCAAGAGCTGCTCCAAAAGGTGTAACCTCCTAAAAATCAAATGTATTCCCTGTCAAAGCCTTTTCTTCATGGCTGCAAGTTGCAATTCCCTGTGAATCTTTCTCCTCCACTTTCAAGAGTTCAAACGCTTGATGTGCTTTTCTATCATTATTGCCGATGAGATATGAAGCTTCCTCCTCCACGGTTGATTTACAATCAGCATCATGCTCACTTGTCACATTTGTTAAGGCAACAATCTTATGGTTGCAATCAGAATTTTCATGTACTAACTCTCCTCCACATTTGTTGTAACTGAATGTTGCATCGTAGTTGATGGTGCCATAAAAGATGAGATTTCTGATTGAGTTGAAGAAGAATGTGACAAAATCAATTCTAAACCAAGCTCATCAACCTAATTTTCTACCTCATGTAGTGCAACTAGGGTAGTCTCTAGGGTGTCCTTAGTGTTCAAGAGTTCGAAGGTAAGGGTGTTTACTTCTTCGTTCTTCCTCAATGCCTCTGAATAAATCTCTGCAAGATTGAGGATATGATTTCGATCTAAAAGAAGATGTAGATAATCTGATTTCATTGTTTTCATCCCTTGATCACCTGCAAATGTAAAAATTCCTCAGAGTCTTTTTTTCTTTTCTCTAATTGTATCTCCCAAAGGTTCTTTTCAATCATCCCATATGTGTCATCGGAGTGTGTTAGAGATTCAACAATTTTATCTTTGGTGACTTTCAATTGACTCTCCAAATTATGTGAGCTAAAAGGTGTATGAGAAAAATCAGATTCATGTGATGAAATGGTTAATTTCCCTTGAATGCGATGTTCTGATTTTTCTTCATGTCTAGGGATTGTGTCATCATTGAAATCAACTATCACATTAGAAGATGTATTATGATCATCCAAAGAATTCATACCATCATTATCCATATCAATCTCATGCTCTGCATCAAGGGAAGTCATGTTTATCTCTCTTATAGTATCCTCTTGTGAATCTTCTAGCAAAGATGATGAAGCCTCATGTGAGTCACCCCTCAATGCTATCCTTTTGTAATGTCCCTCCTTCCAGCTATGTCAAATGGACGACAATTTCCTTATAATTTAATTCACGAGAAGTTTATTTCTTTCAATTTGTACACAAAACAAATTTGGAGAGTTGCAATGTAAGTCAATTATATGTAAAGATTAGATTATTCAGTAATACTTGTATGCAGATGATTCCAATGCTCAACCAGCTATGATTATATAATCCTTCACTTAGTAGAAAATGGTGGGATGCAATTTCGACCGTGAATATGCAGATATGTATCACATATAATATAATTGCTTGGAATGTTGGTTTGCACAATAAGAGTAGTATGGAGACAGTATGACTTCATTCCTGTGTTAACCAGTTCCCTGAATTAAAATGATACAAATGTATAACTTTATCTCCATTTTCTCTTTGGTTATTTATGTAAGTGATCCCCAATTAATCTGCCTGAGAATCTAGCTTAATTCTATTCGACAACCACGTCCTATGGTTGATCTGAGAATCTTATGAGATAAAAGTCTCAGTCTGCCTTAATATGATTGGTATTGATTGGTCTATAACGTCCTTGGGTATCTTTTGTTATCTGATATAATGTCTTTCCTGAATCTGAAGAATCTGGGTGATATAACTTGCTGTATGAATAATGGAATTGCTGACTGTCTATTCGTGGCATGGTCTGATTGGATAATATTAAAACACTGTTGGAAATGATTTATGCATTAAGCCAATATCCCCCTTAGGGCATATGTGATTGTCATGATTGTTATAATCCAAAATCTGCAAGTTGTCTTTATCCTCCTTATCACTAGTTGATTCCAATGTGGATGATTAAGATATATATATTTTCTTCGACAATATCAGATCTTACTATTATTATATTTTAGTTCTTTTTTCCTTTTTTTCCCCTGTATAGCGAATACGCTGAAAGTCTTTATATCCTTTGAGGTGAAGAGGTCGCTCCTCTTTTCCCTTTGAATAGATGCCTCTCGCACACTTGGTTAGTCATACCAATCACACCTTGGTTGCCGTTAATGACGCAAGGCGCATGCCTTGTCTTCCATGTCAAGGACTATATAGTTGCTGGGCAAAGACAGATTAAAATCGAGCTATCTTTTGTTGATTGATCTAACTAAATGCTTAGTGCCTTGTATCATTATTATACTAATCATCATTCATCTCTGGCAGGCGTCTATCAATAACGTTTCTATTAATTAATATAGTTAATCTTTTTATTAGCTATGTAAGATTTTGTCCCGGGTCGTGGCTCCCTTCTAGACTTGTATTTTTTGTATGCGATCAACGTTTGGTTTTGATGTATATAATATTATATGTTTCATATTTATATTATGAAATATTTAATTAGTATAAATGACATTTATATATATATTATAATTAAATGTTTATATATTATATTATTATTTATTTATTCTATATTTAATAATAATACTATTATTTAATTAATAAATAATAGATTATATTATCATTTTCGTATTATATTCTGTAGTAGGAAATAAAGTCATTTTGTATTAAGACTCAATTATGAATTATTGGGAGGGTAGTTAGGAGCGAGGTGTGTCCGTTAGTTTTCCATACCAACTGGCTACTATATATGTGTTTGGTTTATTGTATGTGTTGTTGGTTTTTTGGTAATAATAAAGAGAATAAACACTTCCTCGCCAATCTGGTATTCTGGTATGGTACGTTGTATCTTTCATTGATATTGGTAGTTAGTGAATTATTGGTAATTGGTTGAATGGTATCTATGAATGCTTAATGTATCTTTCTGTATATTTGGTACCGTTAACCATTCTACATTTTGGCGCCGCTGCCTAAGTTCGGACCTGGAGGTCTGAGTATGGAGGAGGGAATACCAAGGTACGATCAAGACACGTGGAGGTAGCCTGGATAGTGCGGTACGTGGGAAGGGAAGCTGAGAGAGCGGTTCCAGACTACCACGGTACGGACTGATTCGGTACCACCAGGGTGTAGGATCTACCTTGCCGAGTTCCTCAATGGCTAGACATTTGGTCCACTTGGTAAATTCATGCCCCTGATTCCAAACAAATATCCTAAACACAGGACGGGAGAAGAAACTGAAGAAGCAGCCGCCCTGCGAATTTTTGGTTAACAACAACAAGAAGAAAGACGTCGCCGCTTGAGAGGATTGGGAAACCAATCTCTAAGCCAAAGACAACTGGAGGAAAACCTCGTTGAAAACACGATAGAAGGGATAGCCAAATTGGCCATTTCAGACACAATGAAGGGAGGAGGGGAGAACCCTGAAACCCCTGCTCGAAGAGAGCACCGGGAGGAACACCACTCTGTGGAGACAGAGGAGTCACAAGGAGAAGAGAGTACGAATTTTGGAGGTAGCATCCCTGGAGGAGGAAGTGTCGTCCCACCAGGAGGAAGTGTCCCACTAGGAGGAAGTGTCATCCCACCAAGATGAAGTGTCCCTCTAGGAGGAAGTGTCGTCCCACCAGGAGGAAGTGTCCCACTCGGAGGAAGTGTCATTGTCCCACTAGGAGGAAGTGTCGTCCCACCAGGAGGAAGTGTCCCACTAGGAGGAAGTGACATTCCGGCAGGAGGAAGTGTTCCACTAGGAGGAAGTGTCCCATTAGGAGGAATTGCCATCCCGGCAGGAGGAAGTGTCCCACTAGGAGGAAGTGCCATGTCCCACTAGGAGGAAGTGCCATTCCGGCAGGAGGGAGTGTTGGAAGGAGAAGAATGGCAGTGGTCAAGCAGAAACTTCCAAGATTTACTGGGGAAGGGTTGGATGACCCCGCCCAACACTGTAAAACTTGTATCACCATATGGCAGGCTAATGGAGAAAACGATACAGATGAGTGGTTAAAGGCCTTCCCTGCCATGCTAAGAGGGATCGCTATTGATTGGTACACAGATCTCGAGGCTGCTCAGAAAACCACATGGAAAGACCTCCGTACTGCTTTCGAGGAGGAATTCAGACTCCTACGGGATGACGATGAGATAGTCACAGAAATCTACAATACTAGACAAAGCAAAAACGAGTCAATTAGGGGCTATACCAGGAAATTAAAGGAACTCATAGGGAAGTTGGATAACAAACCTGTTGACGGATTGAAAGAACGATGGTTCATTGAAGGGTTAATCCCGTCTCTAAAGCGAAAGATGAAGATAGTACCACCATCATCCTTTGGAGAAGCATGCACCCGAGCAATGGACATCAAAAGTGAAAACAAAACCTCTAAGGTGAAGAAGCATGGAAGCAGAAGTGAGAGCTCAAACGAGAGCGGAGATGAGTCCAAAACCATCCAGGCTTTGAGAAAAGACATGATGAGATTGATGGAGGTTACCGGAAGCAAAGAGGAAAAAAAAGAAGGGAACTTTGGTGTACGGATTGTGAGAAGGAAGGACACACTAAAAGTACCTGCCCATGCAAAGCTTTCTGTGATATCTGCCAAGTGCCGGGACACACAATCAAAGATTGCCCCTACAATCTGAAGGCACGGAGTGCTCAAGTATTTTTTACTCAAGGAGAACAATCCACACCACCGGCTACCCCTCCACGGAACACAAACACGAATACAGAGGCCTCACTAGGAGGTTACCAAAGCAATAGACGGGGGAGCAATAATAATAGCAACAATAACAGTACTAATAATACACCTCGAAGAGAAATACAGTACAATTCAAAAGGAAGGCCTATGATCCAATGTAGGTGATGTAATGAGTGGGGACACTTTGCCCAAGACTGTCAGAGCGGAGGAGGACAGAACGGAGGGATGTTATGTAAATGGTGTGGACCAGAAAATTATGAGGATGCCAATTGCCCGAGACAAAAGGGGGTGAACAGGCTCGACATTGCAGAGCCAGAGAAGGAAGTATTCGCCATAACGCGATTACAGTCCAAACAACTTACTCGGACATGGCCACGGAAAAAGAAAGGTTTCAAGAAGCAAGAACGGAGATTAAAAATACTATGGCGGAGGAGGGTAGAGAAGGAAGAGGGAGCCCTGCTAAATCCTCAAACAACAGACCTGTACCTAGCATCATGAAACAAGTACTCGAAACCACTATTCCGGTAAGGATTATGGATTTATTAGAAACATTACCTCAGCTACGGGTAGCAATGGCCCAGGGAATAAGCAGCCTAGAAGAAATCCTCAAAGAAGAGGAGAAAGAAGAAAAACCAACAGGTACGGCCGACAATATATTCACAATAGGGACAAGGAGAACACCCGTAGTAGTGGAAATGGAGATAATGGGGTGCAAACTCTCCAATACTATTGTGGACGGAGGATCTGGTGTGAATGTCTTACCGGAGGAGACTTGGAAGGCACTAGGGAAGCCTACCCTCTGGCCGCCCACA
>MU226657.1:1691865-1713570 GCA_018584345.1 Thuja plicata | reverse complement strand
ATGGTCCACATAGAAGGTAAATGGTGTTGCGAGAAGGTAATGTCTGAACTTCTGTATTGCATATACCATACCGAGAGCCTCCCGTTCGGTGGTGCTGTAATTTTTCTCGGCCTTTGACAGTAATCTGTTGGCAAAATAGATCGGATGGTCTACTTGTAGTATACACAGAACATGAGATATATATAAAGTAAATGATAAGCGTTCTTATTTATTCAAGTGAAGTGATTACAACATTGTCTCCGCATTGATGATCCTTTACCTGAAGGTAATACAAGTATATAAAGGACCGAAGGGACGCGACGGTTGGCAACCGTGCGCCAACTCCCTAGCCTCCGGTCACTAACTAATTCCAACCGAAACATAATTACATATTATCTCGACAAGACAGTTAACAAGAGGAGAGCTAGAGGGGGGGGCCCATTCTTGTCAAACTGCTGATGTGGTCATCATTTGGCCTTTGTGGCCTGTCTGGAGTCCCACCAACTGGGGGGAGAATCCCGTAGCACTGCCCTGAGATTCCTAATAATTGCCCATTTACCACTGCTTCTGGCTTCAACAACGAGGATCCTGGCCTGTTTCAATTCTGTCACTTGTGAGCTAGTGAGATCCTCATCTAGATAAATCTTAGATGGAAGAGAAAATAACTTTCTCTTTGCTCTAAGAACCCAAAATCTATCATGCAAAGAGAGAAACCTGATAACAAGAGTCCCATCGGGACATATCTAGCATCTGTCAAGTGAAATATCGTGGATGTCGAGCTGATCCTTGAGAAAGGATTCCCCAGCAGAGGAAGGATCAACAGTGGGGAGGAGACCACGAACACGCAGATTCATCTTACGTGTCCGTCTCACACGCTCATCGTTCATCTCACCCTAAACCAACTTCTCTACCCCTGAGAGGTGCAACATTAATTGTGTTATCAAAAATAGAAGCCCAAGTTTTTACCTTCTCCTCGGTCTCGGTCATTAAAGTTGGGTGTTTAGCCACTATCCACTTGTGCCGTTTTGTAGCTGTCAAATCCTTCTAAACTCCCAATAACCGATTCTAGGTCTGATTTGATTCCTGCTGTTTCTGAAGTGAAAATAGATGAAAAACTATGTAGTAGCTGCTTTAATTCCGACACCAAGGTGGATAGACTTTGTACAGTGGTATGGAGCTGGGAGTTCTCAACCTTGAGTTTCATAATACGGTCATGTAGCCTCTGGTAGGTGAGCAAAGGAGTCTCCCCAAATCTCCTGCCATGGCACTGCAGCTTGAGTAATCAAACAGATAAAATCGTGATTAGATTCTGTCGGCCCAGTTCACAGCTCCCTTCAAGTGTCCACAATCTGGCTCTACAGAACAGGTCGCGTGAATGGTACTTCACACGCAGGTAAGAAATCCCCAAATCTTCTGCCATGGCACTGTAGCTTGAGTAATCAAAGAGATAAAATCGTGATTAGATTCTGTCGGCCCAGTTCACAGCTCCCTTCAAGTGTCCACAATCTGGCTCTACAGAACAGGTCGCGTGAATAGTACTTCACACGCAGGTAAGAAATCCCAAAGAACAAAAGATTACTAAAAGTCAATATGTGACCTGGCTGCAGGAGAAACAGGAAAGGCAACAAAGCAGGCACGAACCTGAGCCGACGCGATTAGAATGCAAATACGAGCAGAGAAAAACCCGACGCGATCAGAAGAATACCTACGCAAGCATAGAACATGGGCAGGAATCCCGACCAAAAAAAAGTCACGACGTGGGCACACGTAGACAGGATGTGAACTCGGGCCAAACAAACGTGTAATCCCCTACAAAGGCAAACAAACTAAACCACCACCACGAGCACAAAAACGAAAACCAAGGGACACAGCCGCGAGCGCGAGCACGGACACGAACACACAGACAGAAGGCAAAGTCACAAGCCTCTATGATCGTCGTTGAAGTCGCGAGATGGCAGCCGCGGGAGAGTGAGGTTGCGTGCAGGAGTGTATCGGGAGGAGTCATCAGGAATACCGATTACGAAACCCTGCAAGGCATCACTTCAACCTAGAAGGAACTTGACGCTCTCTCACAATCTAGAATTTTTAAAGTGTGTGGGGCATTGGAGCAATTATTGAAAGTTTAGATTACTTAGAGGTCTTCTCAAATCTTGTTATTTCTCTTGCGTTTCGTACGATATGGAGAACAACAAAGATTTATGAAGATCCATTAAGTCTCTTTATGCATATATGTTGTTTTTCTTGATCTGTTGATTGCAGTGCTTTGAAGAATTCAGAGAGCAATTCTGACCGCTTCATCGTGTCCAGAAGGCTCGAGAAAGTCAAGATTGGCTTTCGTTTCATCCAATTTGGAGATCATTTGCAAAAGTTGCAAAAAGAGGGTTTTGTTTAGATCTGAATGACAGATTGCAAATGGAGCATTTTCGGACAAAAAGAACACCACCATCGCGTCTGGAAGGCCTCGCAGATGAATTTTGATATAAAATTCGCCCTATTTTGGTGTCGGGAGAATCTGAGGCAAAATTGTTTTTGCCCAAACAGGCTGCACGCAAACCGAGGCGGTTAAAAAAAATTGCAGAGCCAACTTTGGCCGACCTCAGCCTATAGCCCTCGGCCGACACCGTCGCCGCCGCTCGCCGACCTCATCCGGCTGACATTGACAGCTGACCACTAGCGGGCAGCTGACACCGCTAGCCGACCACCTTCGCTCGGCTGACCTCCAGCGGTTTACTCCAACCGCTAGACCTCTTCTAGCTCTAAAAGGACATTTGTTTTCAAACGAGCGTAACTTTCGCCCATGGTGTCGATTGTTTTCAAACGAAATATCGACGGAAAGCTGGCGATGAGCTCTTCGCTCTAACGGAGGTTTGAATCCAAGATTTTGTCATTTGACCCCATTTACATCAAGTTTATCTAGTATTGTTATTCTGTTCATTTTATTTCCAGTTGTTGATCTAACACTTTCAATTAGATTTTGGGTTATCTTCGAATACTAGATGTTTGCCGCAGTTTTCCATTTGTTCTTCTTTTGAGTAGTGTCGTGGGGGGCACTCATGCAGATTATTGTCTTATGTATCTTCGGCTGACAAATGCTTTTCCTTTGTTTTCCATCTGTTCATTCTCTGAGTAGTGTTGTTAGGGTCACTCATACAGTTAATCATGATCATCATCTTTCAGAGGAGGTTCTTCATTCAACATCATAACAGTCATCATTTGACAGGTGTCGACAACTTGTGCTTGAGGGTATGCTTCTTGTTCCTCTTTGTTGGGACATTTTTTAGGGGAGACTTATTGTTCTTCCTTTCTGCAAGTTTTCTTTTTTGCATGTTGTTTTCCCTCTATGGGGGAATCATTTTTTTATCATCTATTATTGCTTCATAGATTCCAGAGTTGTGCTAGTCTATGGGTTTTTCTAGTGTTCCTTGGCATCGGGTCTGATGTTGCTTTATCATGAATTTGTGTGAGTCAATAACTCGCATATGATTTCTAGTAAATAGATTTATCTTTCCTTGCTTGCCAGATTCAGGATTCTAGTGTTACTCCATCAATGCTCTTCCAGTGCTTCTTTGCAACAGGCTTCATCTCTTTTGGAGAGGAGCTTTCTCCCAGGTGGTTTTCTCTTTTCTCCGGTTATGAGAGGATGCTTTGTAGTTGTACATGGGTACCTAACTTGGCCTTGTTGCCGGGACCCATAAATATTTTCTACTACATCCACCTAAGCTGTGCTTAAAGGGGGGTGTTAGAAGATAGTTAGAAGTAAGTTGTACAAAGCAAGTAGATAGTTTGAGTAATAAAGTATCCGGAAAATAATTAAGTCTCATGAATAAGACGTTTTTCCTTAAATAACATTAAGAGATATGAGGATGAGCTAGAATCCATGATGATAGATATCTCCATCAAACTTCACCAAGCTCACAAGTCATCAAGAATGGCAATCTTAAGGACAATCAACTAATCAACATGTAATCATGATTTTACTATCCTGTTTGAATAGTAAACCCATAAACAATCATGTTGACAAGATGACATCCTATGTGTAATGTTCTGAGCCCCTGGCACATAGAATCGAAGCTCCTGACTCCTGGCAAGTAGAGACTGTAGGCGTATGATTGATAGAAGGTTCGTACGATGGCTGAAGTGTGACTGTACGGTGGAGGCTAGGAGGTCGTATGGTGCTAGTTGGAGGCCGTATGGTGCTGCAGAGAGGCCGTACAGTGACGGCTGGAAGGCCGTATGGTGATGGGAGGTAGCACGGATGTTCGGGGATGTCTGGAGGGAGATGCCTGCGGGGTATGAAGTGTGCCTTCGGACCAAAATGAATTAAGGAACCAATATAATCCACAATGACAGATCAAATCAATACTTTCGAGGAGAGATAATAATAATCAATTGATAGTATTTCAGATTCGCTAGATCCGAACAAAGAACAGGCAGAGTAGGGTGAGGGTTGAATCCCACCGAAACTGCAAATACCAACTAGGGAGGGTCTTTCACCTCCGAAATGGCAGACCACAGAATTCCAACAGGAATTCGCAATTACAAATAAAATATCAAAACTCAACATGAGAAATACATCCTACACGCCGGTCATAAATACCTATCGGACAACTCCCGAGGTGTACAAATAAAGCCGACATGGCAACACTAATACCTATGCTAAAATAAAAGATGGGTCTGGGATAAGCTAAATCGACCGAAACCCAAATACAAGTTTATTTTATTTATTTAATAACGAGGACATTACAGTCCTCTCGTCCCAAAGATTGCTTGTCCTCAAGCAATTGTAGATTCAGATGATTCAGAATTTGCTCGCCCTCCCAGGTAGCATCTTCTAACGGAAGCTTCTTCCAATGCACCAAAAATTCTTTGACCGTGCGAGTCCTCGATTTTTCTCTCGGGTGGTAAATCTTCAGACACAATGACATGTTGCCCCACCACCTTCTTTAGGCAAGATATGTGAAATACATTGTGACTCCTACTTCCCTCGGGTAGATCCAGTTCATAGGCACCCTCACCCACCCGTTTGGAAACACGATAGGGCCTGCAGAAACGCGGCCTCAATTTCTCCTTCCCGGATGTCTTCAAGGATGACTGCTTGTATGGCTGAAGTCGAAGGTATACTAAGTCTCCTACTTCAAAACTCCTCTCAATGCGATGCCTGTCAGCATATATTTTTTGTTGATTCTGAGCTCGTAGGAGATTCTCCCGGAGTGATCTCAGGATATCTATTCCTTCCTGCAGCCAATCTTTTGCCTTTGGTGTGCAACTATCTCCCAATGCCATGTCCACGAATGAAGTTGGTTCATACCCGTACAAAGCTTCGAAGGGAGTCATTTCGATGGACATGTGAAAGGTGGTGTTGTAACAGTGCTCCCTTAGATGTAGCCACTTGACCCACGCTTTCTGTTGTGCCGACACAGTTTCTGAGATATCCTTCCAGCCACTTGTTCACGATCTCTGCTTGTCCGTCAGTCTGCGGGTGGTAGCTTGTGTTGGATGACAACTCTGTTCCTACCAGTGGAAATAGTTGTTTCCATAAAGTACTGAGAAAATAATTGTCTCGGTCGCTCACTATGTTCTGAGGGAGTCCATGCAAGCGGATAACCTCCCGGAAGAACAAGTCTGCCACCTGTGCTGCTTGGTATTGCCCTGAAATAGCAAAGAAGTGTGCATACTTGGTGAATCTGCCAACCTCTACAAAGATGCAATCTCTTCCTTGCACCTTCGGAAGCCCAGTAATGAAATCCATTGAAATGCTAGTCTATTTCTGCTCAGGAATCGACAGTGGCTGAAGTAGACTTGCTGGCATAGTTTGTTCTGATTTGTTTTGCTGACAGGTAGGACATTCCCGGACATAACGAAGGACATCATTCTTTAAACCCTTCCAGGAGAACCTTTCCTTGATCTTCCTGTAAGTCTTCAAATATCCCTGATGCCTGGCCAAAGGTGAGTCGTGTACCTCCTTCAGAATCTTTGCCTTCAATTTGGATTCGGGTACCAAGTTTATTCTGCCTTTGTAGTAAATAATATCATCAACCACCTTGTATCTATCATCTTGCCCTGTGCCGTCCAGCAGCTGACATGTGAAAGTATTCTTGGAATACTCAACCAACAGGTGTGCTCTCCAATCGGTTGAGATTTGAGATAAAGAGCATATCGTTGGCCGTCTCGACAAGGCGTTAGCCACCACATTATTTTTCCCTTTATATATTCAATGTCAAAATCAAAAGCCTGTGCTTTACTTACCCACTTCTGTTGTCGTTCATTGAGTTCCCGTTGTTCCAGGAAGTGTCGAAGGTTGTATGATCTGTACGCACAGTGAACTTGGCTCCGATGAAATACTGTCAAAATTTTATCAAGGCGTGCATGATGGCGAGCATCTCCTTGTCATAGATGGAATATAGTTTCTTGGCTCCCGAAAGCTTCCAGCTCTCAAATGCAATCGGGTGACGGTCCTGCATCAGCACGAACCCAATACCCTCTCCGGAGGCATCACACTCCAAAATGAAGGGTCGGGTGAAATCTGGAAGTGCCAGCACCGGGCAAGAGCTCATGACTTCTTTGAGCCTTTCAAAAGTTTGTTGTGCCTGTTTGCTCCATCTGAATGATCCTTTCTTTGTTAGGTCCGTCAATGGTGCACTGAGTTGTGAGAATCCCTTCACGAACCGCTTATAATAACTGCACAACCAGAAGAATCCACGCAGGTTTGAGAGTCTTTGGCAGCTGCCATTCCAGAATGGCTTCAATCTTTTCCTAATGCACTTGAACCCCTCGCCCACTGACAATGTGCCCGAGGTACAATATCTCTGTCATCCCAAACTCACATTTTGACCTTTTGGCAAACAAGGACTGTGATTCCATAATCTCCAGTATTTCATCCAAATGCTTCAAATGTTCCTCCCATGTCTTACTGTATACGAGTATGTCATCGAAAAATACCAATAGAAACTTACGCAGTTGTTTGCTGATGATGTGATTCACACAGGACTGGAGTGTGGCGGGAGCATTGGTCAATCCAAATGGTATGACCAGGAACTCGTAATTGTGATGACCCCCTTTTTAGCATGTATTGGCAGTGGCTTGATCAGCTCATCATCATGACCCTCGTGAGCTGATGCCTGGTTTTGAGGGTCCCAGTTAGCAGACTTGCTATTTTTAGTAAGTCAGTTTGGTCAGTTTCCATTTCTGGCAGGGCAGTATCGACAGTGGTCAGTATTCCAGATGATGTTCAGTTTGTGCAGTTCTTTGGCTGGGGACTTACTATCTATAGTAAGTCTATTTTTGGCAGTTGCTAATTTTGGGCAGTGCAGTGGATGGCTATGTCAGTCTGGCAAGATCAGTAGTGGATGCGGGATTCATCACAGGAGTTCATATTTATTAATTAATAGTTATTAATTATTAATTAATAAGAAAACCACATTATTATAATAATACTTTATTATTATAATAAATTAGAAGTTGTTAATTAAAAGAGTTGTGAATTGAAACTCTTTTTGGGAAACTGTGGCCAAGGATGGATTATAAATATGAGTTCATTTCATTGGGATGGCATTGATTGATTATATGATATTTTGTTTGTTTTCTCTAAGGAGAAGTTCTAATCTGTGCCCTTGCTGAAGTATAAGGGTCAAATTGGCTTCTAGAAGGCTGATTCTTTTGAAGTTAATCTCTTATTGGTTGCTGAAGTATAACCAATTATACTTCTTCGTACTGTGTGCCTATAACTTGGAGGAAGAATTAATTACTGGAAATTGAATTCTGGTTTGAACTGTGACCTGCAGAAGAGGTCGATTTCATTACAGTTGTTAAGAGATCAAGGGTTAGAATCAAATACATATGTAGAAGAATTGCCAATTCATAACGCCTTGATACTGTACATTGTGGGACTGATTTGCGATTTATATCCCACGTTGAAGTATCGATCAGCAAGGAATGGGGTTGGACGCTATTCTGGAATAATCGCAGGCAAGTAAGGTAGCCGCGTGATCAAGTTGGGTTGCGGGTGTGTTTGTCAGCAGCTGCAGGTGTGTTTGTCACCAACTGCGGGTGAGGATTTGGTGTTGCGTGGCGTTAGCCATTAGCTGTGGTTGAGAACAAGGAGCTGTGGTAGCAACTAAGCATTCACGTGGGGGTTTAATATGGCGTTAGCCACTGTTGGAGATTAACGACGCGCATGGGCAGAATGGTATTTTGCAAATACCTCCATTTTGTATTTGATTTAAAATATGGCAAATTCATTTATGCTTGAATACAATCATCGAATACCATTTCCAGAATTTATCAAATAGACAATTTGAAATAATTGTGTATGCTGAGAAACACTAAATTGAAACTGAATATATTAAATAAAAGAGTTCTTGTGATAAATTGTATCTTCGTGCAAAAATCAATTTGAAATTGGCAAAGACATTGAAATTATTAGAGAATTTGAGTAAGAGCCGGATTGGGCTCATTACTATGATGACCCCCTTTTTAGCAGGTAGTGGCAGTGGCTTGGTCAGCTCATCATCGTGACCCTCGTGAGTAGATGCCCGGTTTTGAGGGTCCCAGTTGGCAGATTTACTATTTTTAGTAAGTCTGGACTTACTATTTTTAGTAAGTCGGTTTGGTCAGTTTCCCTTTCTGGCAGGGCAATATCCACAGGGGTTAGTTTTCCAGACAATGTTCAGTTTGTACAATTCCTTGGTTGGGGACTTACTATTTATAGTATGTCTATTTTTGGCAGTTGCTATTTTTGGCAATGCAGTGGATGGCTCCGTCAATTTGGCAGCATCAGTAGTGGATGCAGATTTTATCACTGGAGTGCATATTGGTTAATTAACTAATGTTAATTAATAACAATATGTTATTAATTAATAATAAAGTCATATTATTATAATAATTTGGAAGTTGCTATCCTGGAGATTGGTTAACTGATATATCCTTTTGGAAACTATGGTGTCCGAAGAGTTATAAATACGGATCCATTCTTAGTGCTCATCATTGAATATTTTATATAAAAAATTGTTCTTGGGAATTGTTCCTAGTAATTCTGAAATCTGTGTCCTTGCTGAAATATAAGGGTCAAATTGGTTTCTAGAAGACTGATTCTTCTGAAGCTAATCTGCTATTGATTGCTGTTGTATAATCAATTCATCTTCCTTCGAACTGTTCATCTGTGGCTGAAGCAAAGAAAGACATTCTGAAATTCTGAAGTTCTTGAACTGAGATCTGCACAAGAAGTCGATCTTCATTCCAGCAAAGGAGGAGGTTAGCGTTGGGCAGATTCTCCTTAGCTACAGCTAGTGGATGAAGCTTTTTCTTTCGTAGTTGCGGGTAGACAGCTAGGCCAATAAGTGGCGACAATTCTTGCAGGCAAGCCGCGGGGACTATATGCTGGCGTCAATTCTTGCAGGCAAGCCGCGGGGTCTACATGAATGGTGTGGCATGAGACACGAAGGAATGGGTGAAGTCATTTACGGCTTGGCAACCATAGTTCAGCGCGTGAGGTGACCGCTTGACATTCTACTGCTGCACGCAGGTATCCAGTGACCGACGCAGTGCATTGGCACTCACTTCCAGAGGCACGTGAGATTGTTTGTAGCATATGACCAAGCATTTACTTTTCAATGCATATGATATAGCATGATTTTTGAAGAAAGAGCCAAGTTGGGAAACATTAAAATTCAAGAGATGTTAAATTCAAGAACTTAGTAATTTTGGCAAATTGAGTTATATTTCCAGAATTGCGAAACATTGAAGTATGATTGTTTAATTGTAAAGCTTTACATATATGAAGAAGTGATTATTAAGACAAACAAATTATATATATATATATATATATATATTTGCTTTTCAAATCCATTTACAAATCAGTGGAGGAATATCATAATATCAAACAAACCTAGAGCTTTGCAGTTAAAATGATCTAAGAGTTAGGTTGGGTTCGTTACAGCAAGTCGGACAACTGTTTGACAAAATGTCAAACATATGATTTGCATGGTAATTGTTGAAAATTAAATGCTTTAAGGTTGAGGCCAAATCGGGCTCATTACAGTGGTATCAGAGGCATTTTCTTGCCATTCTGTGGGATAGGAAAATATTTATTTATGCAGATTTGCTGTTATATTTAGAGTGATCAACACTCGTTCATTTTGGCTATGGATAGATACAGGCGGCTTAGCTCCGAGAGTCGGCGCAGTAGTACAGGGAGTAATGACATGATAGATACATTAATGGAGAGACTTAGGCTTCATCAGCAGAGGATGGCGACAAGTCTGTCGGATCCAGAGACAGTAGATAGGGCAGCAAGGTACATGGTTTCTGCTTTCCGTAGGCCGTCATCGAGATCGCAGGGTAGGAGGCTTGAGCTTTTCCCGACAGGTGTCCGAGATGTAGACCCACTAGTATATAGTACGGCACCTACTCATGTATCTGATGATAGACACTCCACGCATAGACAGGTGGACGTGTCCGTACCCGTGGTTGACTGTAGCACTGAGCTTCTGCAGGTTGAGGCTTACCGAGTAGTTTGTGCAGTTAGTACAGAGACAGATGCTACAGTAATTGCTTTTGATGGTCCAGATTCTCTCGAGGAGGGAATTGTCGTCGGAGATTTATATGTCAGCTGTCATAGTGTAGCTCCGGAGCGAGAGGCAGCACCCCTCTCTGGTGGGATAAGCGAGTGCATGGAGCTACCTTGTTGTGATATTAATGATCAGTGTGTTACAGCTGAGTTGGCAGATGTCAGCTCATTTTCGGGAGTTATTGATTCACATCCTGACATTGATTCAGATACACAAAGTCAAGAGATAGCAGTTGAGCACTTGTTAGGGGACGTAGATGCAGCGAGTGTGAACATATCGGATGATTTATCAGATAATGATATAGGCTGCATAGGGGACGACATTCCTTATCAGATATTGGGCTATGACTCTGAGGAGCTCTTGGATGGGTCCCCGGGTCAGGACTCACAGGGACTCTCTGTTATTGGCAATCCTATTGGGGTTCCCGTTTCTTCTAAGGTGTTGGTTGAGGTACCGACAAGTTGGATCGCAATTGCAGATGTGTGAGAGGAGAGTAGCACACATGGGGCAAGTAGTTTTGATTCAGTCTCCTATCACAGTGCAGTTAGTGGGACAGAGAGCTTGCATAGGAGGCAGGGCTTACAGGGGCACCATATATTGGGCGATGACTCTGAGGTGCTCTTGGATGGGTCCAAGGATCAGGATTCACAGGGACTGTGTTATTAGCGACACTACTAGGGTTTTCGCTTCTTCTTCTGAGGTGTTGGTTGTGGTACCGATGACTTGTATCGTAGTTGCAGATGTGTGCGAGGACGGTAGCACATATGGGGTGAGCAGTTCTGGGTCGGTTTACTATCACAGTACAGTTAGTGGGACGGAGAACTTGCATATGATGCAGGGCTTACATAGGCATCATGTGTCTAGTCAGCTGAAGGTGAGTGACAAAGACATCTCTTCAGTTGTTGAGCATTTCGATGCAATTCGTCAGATGTTAGCCGTATCTGGTTGGGGTGCTCCTATGTCAGATGAGCAGGGTGATAGTAGTCATTCCCTAGCAAAGGTTCATGCGCTTCGAGAGGCTGTCAGGGTCTTGAAGCATAATTACACACAGTTAGTTGTTGATATGGATTACCTTCTAGAGTGGGGCAGTACCTATTATAAGGCATTGTTAGGGAAAGAGGAGGAGATGGTTGAGCTTACCCAGGAGCTTGGGGTGACCGTGGACTCACTGCAGTGTAGCCAGTTGGCTTTACAGGAGTCACAGTCACGATCGGAGGAGGTGACCGTAGAGTTGGAGTATGTTTGGTCCACACCAACCCCAGACCCAGTTCAGTTGCACATTGAGCTAGTTGGTGGTGAGTTGGCTTCTACGGTTGGGGATGAGGGACGTGATGATGTGGCAGACACATCCGTCCAGGATTTGGGAGGTGAGAGTGTCAGTGGAAACAAGCTCTCATGGTGAACATCTTCCTTCTACTGGAAGCAAATCTATTTCCACATTTCATATAGCTGGTAGCAGGAGGCAGTTGGCAGTGCCTCATTTACCGGAGGATCAGCTGTGGGTTGCGGGGAAGAAGGTTGACGCTTCCACGTATAATTTTTATTGCACTGAGACATTCATGGAGTATCTTCTTAAGAGTGCAGACTTGCAGAGGAGTTCGTACCGAGTATTTGAGGCTACTCTCATTCGAGGCTGTTGCGCTATACGACGCTTAGTGGGGAATATTGTAGAGACCTTGGCTACAATGTTTCCCAACAGTGATTTAATGGTTGGGTTTGCTAAGAGGGTTGCCTAGGATCCTTCCCAGCCTACTGTTATGCAGACTCAGAGATTGGAGCCATCTAATGAGCCATTGATAGAGATTGGGGCTTTCTATCGGCATTATCGTGAGGTGTGCTCATCCTATTTCGTTGACCCACAGGCAGAGGATTTGGTTTTACATCGATGTGGGTTGGCTCCAGTTTCACAGCATCCATTGTGGGATGGGTTAGTACCATCCTTCGCAGATGGAATTGGCAGTTGCAAGTTGGACCACTTGCAGTATCGATACACCCAAGACAGTTTATCAAAGGTTGGTTTCAATGGAAGGGACTCAGGTATTTGCAAAGTTGGTGTTTTAGTTGGGCTGAGTTCCGCTGAGTTGTTTCTTCCATCGGCACCTACAGTTAGTCTTCAGATGATGTTGTCCTTGATGTCAGTTATTTGGGTGTTGGTGCTACAGGGGCCAATTGTGCACGACAGTGATACTACACAGGTTCACCCTTGGGATCCAAGTGGATTGTGATATACAGTTGCTTAGGGATTGCTTGGGGACAAGCAATCTTGGGGAGGGCAGACTGTGATGACCCCCTTTTTAGCAGGTATTGGCAGTGGTTTGATCAATTCATCATCATGACCCTCGTGAGCTGATGCCTGGTTTTGAGGGTCCCAGTTGGCAGACTTGCTATTTTTAGTAAGTCTGGACTTACTATTTTTAGTAAGCCAGTTTGGTTAGTTTCCATTTCTGGCAGGCCAGTATCAGCAGTGGTCAGTATTCTAGACGATGTTCAGTTTGTGCAGTTTTTTGGCTGGAGACTTACTATTTATAGTAAGTCTATTTTTGGCAGTTGCTAATTTTGGGCAGTACAGTGGATGGCTATGTCAGTCTGGCAAGATCAACAGTGGATGCGGGATTCATCGCTGGAGTTCATATTTATTAATTAATATTTATAAAATATTGATTAGTAAGAAAACCACATTATTATAATAATACTTTATTATTATAATAAATTAGAAGTTGTTAATTAAAAGAGTTGTGAACTGGAACTCTTTTTGGGAACTGTGGCCAAGGATGGATTATAAATATGAACTCATTTCATTGGGATGGCATCAATTGATTATATGATATTTTGTTTGTTTGGTCTAAGAAGAAGTTCTGATCTGTGCCCTTGCTGAAGTATAAGGGTCAAATTGGCTTCTGGAAGACTGATTCTTCTGAAGTTAATCTCTTATTGGTTGCTGAAGTATAATCAATTATACTTCCTTCGTACTGTGTGCCTGTAACTTGGAGGAAGAATTAATTACTGGAAACTGAATTCTGGTTTGAACTGTGACCTGCAGAAGAGGTCGATTTCATTACAGCTGTGAAGAGATCAAGGGTTGGAATCGAATACATATGTAGAAGAATTGCCAATTCCTAACGCCTTGATACTGTACATTGTGGGACTGATTTGCGATTTATATCCCACGCTGAAGTATTGATCAGCAAGGAATGGGGTTGGACGCCATTCAGGAATAACCACAGGCAAGTAAGGTAGCCGCGTGATCAAGCTGGGCCGCGGGTGTGTTTGTCAGCAGCTGCAGGTGTGTTTGTCACCAGCTGCGGGTGAGGATTTGGTGCTGTGTGGCGTTAGTCATCAGCTGCGGGTGAGAACAAGGAGGTGCGACAGCAACTAAGCATTCACATGGGGGTTTAATATAGCGTTAGCCACTGTTGGAGATTAATGACGCGCATGGGCAGAATGGTATTTTGCGAATACCTTCATTTTGTATTTGATTTAAAATATGGCAAATTAGTTTATGCTTGAAAAAAATCATCGAATACCATTTCCAGAATTTATCAAAAAGGCAATTTGAAATAATTGTGTATGTTGAGAAACACTAAATTGAAACTGAATATATTAAATAAAGGAGTTCTTGTGACAAATTGTATCTTTGTGCAAAAGTTAATTTGAAATTGGCAAAGACATTGAAATTATTAGTGAATTTGAGTAAGAGTCGGATTGGGCTCATTACAGTAATGCCCATAGTGGCAGCGGAAGGCTGTTTTCTCCACATCTTTTCCTCTCATACGGATCTGATGATACCCAGATCGGATTTCTATTTTTGAAAAATAGACTGCACCATGTAGTTCATCCAATAGCTCGTCGATCCTGGGAATAGGGTACCTGTTCTTGATGGTTTTCTTATTTAATGCACGATAGTCCACACACATCCTCAGAGTTCCGTCCTTCTTGACCAGTACGACGGATGGTGCAAAAGGGATGGAACTGGGCCTGATCCATCCCTTATCAAGAAGTTCCTGTATTGTTTTTTCAATTTCATCCTTAAACCTTTTAGGATGGCGGTACGGTGTGATGATGACAGGTTGGGCGCCAGCCTCCATCTTGATAGTGTGTTCAAACCCACGGTGCAGTGGTACGCCTGGTGTTATGTCAGCAAAAACTAATTGATGCTTATCCAACACATTCTGAAGTTCCTCATCCTGATAGAAGGTAGGTTGTCCATGTACTGGTTCTGATGAGATAAAATAGTGTGCGGCCCATACCATATCGTCGTGCCTGAGGATGGCCTCCATCCGTCGGGCATAAATTTCCCTCGGTCCTTCATTCGACATTCCCCTCAGAATAACTTTCTTGCCATCCACCTCGAATGAAAATTCCATCTGTTTGAAACTCTGTGTGTATTCATCCAAGGTTTCCATCCACCGGATGCCGAGAATGACTTCCATGTCGTCCAAATCAAGTACGAAGATATCATCTGTCACCGTGTGGTTACCCATAGAAATGCTCAACTGTGGGACCAGATGGGTGCAAGACAAAATGCTTCCTCCAGCCACCTTAACGTCGATTCCTTGGTGTGCTTTTGTTTGTAAACCCCTTCTTTTGACTAGTGAGCAGTTGATGAAGTTGAGGGTAGCCCCGCTGTCTAGCATGACTACAACGCTCTGTCCCTGGAGAGTACCCCATACCCGGAAGATAGTGCATCTCGGGGTTCCAGCTAAAGCAGCAATGGACCTGCCTCTTTTCAAAAATGTGGCAATTCTTTCCGTACGGTTTAGGTTAGCCTCAGGCGGCTGACTGTTCGTTTTCCTCAGCTTCTGGTGCATATTCTTCCTCTTCATCATTTGACATTACTTCAATATAGTGGATTTTTCCCTTGCCTAAGCAATGATGTCCAGGTTCCCTTGGTTACCTACAATTGAAGCACAGCTTCCTCCTTCTGAGCTCCCGTCGGGTAGCCTCATCCAGTAGAGGTCTCTTTGGCGAAGGTCTGCTGTCCTTTTCTTTGGGAATAAGGGGTGGTTTGGACCGTGCATAACTCCTGGAGGAGGAAGAGGAAGATGTTGACATGTCACGTGCCTTCTTGATTGCCTCCGTGAGTGTGATGGGATTCAACCCCTTCAGCCATCCTCTCAAAGGTTCTGCCAACCCATCCATGAATAGCGCGACCAGTCGTCTCTCCGAAATATCAGTTATCAGGACTGATAATCTTTGAAATTTTGTAATGAAACTGTCCACTATACCCGTTTGTTTCAGCTAAGCCAAATCTTTGAAATTAAGCTCTGGATCTCTTCCATCAAAACAATCCATTAATCTCAGTGAAATTAGCATAGGAGGTTATTAGATCGTGGCCCAGAGTGACCATGCCATGATGCCACCATTCGTGAGCTAACCCTTCTAGATGTAGGGTTGCGAATTTTATGGCTTCGTTCTCTGGCATAGGGTTGAGCTGAAAATAGGTGTTGGCCTTCTGCACCCAGGCCCTAGCTGTGGTGGAACCAGAACCATCAAAAGTTGATAAATTAACTTTACCGATCTTTCTCTTAAGGTTGTCGTTATAGTAGCCACCTCGATTGTTGCAGCCTGAATATCTCATTCTCAGATCTACATAATCCTTGTAGGTTATATCCCCTTCTAGATTTGCATTCTTCCAGTCCTCGCGAAGTTGATCTTGCATATCTTGGAATGTAGGTGGTTCTTTGTGTTGTGCTTGTGTTCGAGGGGGAAGGTGGGCATCAACGGTCGAGAGCGTGTTGGTTTGGGGTTTTCCCTACTTGCAACAGAATTGTCACTTTGCACATTTTTCTCTGTGGATGCTTTGCCTTCAGCCAATTTTCGTAATGTCTCCTCCATGAGTCGCTGAGTGTCATTGATCTGCATTTGGTTTCTGGTGAGCTCTCTTAACAATGCCATGACTTGAGCAGCAGGATCCTGTTGATCTTCCATCCTATCAGCCGAATGATATCTGTTTCTTCTCCTGGTATATACTTGCATTCAAAACCAACAAGCTGACAGAATCACCAGCTCTGATACCACTTAATGTTCCGAGCCCCTGGCAAACGGAATTGAAGCTCCTGGTAGAAGGTCCGTACGGTGGCTGAAGTGTGACCGTATGGTGGAGGTTAGGAGGCCATACGGTGCTGGCTGGAGGTTGTACGGTGCTTGCTAGAGGCCGTACGGTACTGCAGAGAGGCCGTACAGTGATAGCTGGAAGGCCGTATGGTGATGGGAGGCAACACGGATGTTCAGGGATGTCTGGAGGGAGATGCCTGCGGGGTATGAAGTGTGCCTTCGGACCAAAATGAATTAAGGAACCAATATAATCCACAATGACTGATCAAATCAATACTTGCGAGGAGAGATAATAATAATCAATTGATAGTATTTCAGATTCGCTTGATCCGAACAGAGAATAGGTAGAGTAGGGTGAGGGTTGAATCCCACCAAAACTGCAAATACCAACTAGTGAAGGTCTTTCACCTTCGAAATGGCAGACCACAGAATTCCAACAGGAATTCGCAATTACAAATAAAATATCAAAATCCAAGATGAGAAATACATCCTAAACGCCGGTCATAAATACCCGTCGGACAACTCCCGAGGTGTACGAATAAAGCCGACGCAGCAACACTAATACCTACGCTAAAATAAAAGATGGGTCCGGGATAATTTAAATCGACCGAAACCCAAATACAAGTTTATTTTATTTATTTAATAACGGGGACATTACACTATGTCAATTGTAATCAGAACAAGGGAGAAGCATGGTACTAAATGAAGATATATACCATCATGATACATCCACACCTTCATTATAAAGATAGCAATCATCATGACCATTAAGAAGATGACATGAATACTATGATAAGCATCCATTAGGTACTAGCACTGTGATATAAGAATAGCAGAGAGCCTAATCAAGAATCATCATGACGGAATAACTATGCATACAAGATAGGATGTTGATTGCAAAGGTATATAAATGCTACAACATTATAAGTCATTCAGTTATAGACATTTGCTGGAGAGAACATGAAGTCGATCATCACTATCATCATTTTGGAGAAGATCGACTATCAAGTATTGAACATTGACATAAGATATTGGTCTTCACGCTTAAAATAACATATTGTCGCGTTTATTACATAAGTTGATAGTGATATCGAAACGGAGGTTTATAAGAATAATTATCTCTTAATCCTAGGGAAGGCTACATGGGGACATTACAAGAATATAGATGCCAAACTCGAATAACTAAATGCTAATCACTAGTATTTATTCTTATTTGTGCAAACTGAAAGAAATGTGTAATATAGAATATAGATGCCAAACTCTAATAATTAAATGTTAGTGATTAGAAATAACTAGGCGAAACCCTCATACTTCATACATCTTGGATATCGAAGTGGATCCAACAATAAATAATGGTGATATAATTTAACAATGGATGTAAACAATAGAAATACAAATACCTATATAACAATGACAAATATTGAAACCCTTGTAGATCCAACGATATAACTAAAATTTCAACAAATGGACACTCACAATATACTAATATGAGCGGCAATAAGTGACAAATCCTCATACATAAATTGTTTCGAACATTATTATACAAAATCAATAAACCAACTCATGTGATATCTTGTGGCTGGGCTGAATAGATGGTACGAAAAACATGTAATATTGCATATCTAGGTATTTACAGAAGCAATAATGGTGTATAGCAGTTGTCAAAGTTGTGCGGTGGTCTAATTCAAAGTTTGAGTGCTGTGATAGCTGGTATGGGAGGTGCAACAGCCTCGAATAAACCTAGGTGCAGCAAATAAGGTGCTGCACAACAGTAACAATGTTGAAATCTCTCAATAATAAACAATGTTGTATACCAGTGAATAAGCTTAAAACCTCTTTACAAACAACAGATATAAACTGATATGACAGCGTTAATAATGCAAATAATTGGAAATTTTTTTCACAATAGCCACAAATAAAATATTGATTTTATTGGCTTGCAAATACTCAATCAATCCAATCCATCACTACTGAAATCTTCAAAATGAACTCAATAATTACCATCAATACTGAAATCTTCAAAATGAACTCAATAATTACCTCAAATGTGATCCTTCGGTTGAATCAACTTACATGGACAAGGGGGGTCTTCATTCTTCGGATCTCCTATACGAAGGCTTTTTTTCCCTAAGTGCTCTAACTCTAAAAAGGATAGTTTGTAGACTTGGACTAGAGAGTACTTGTTGATCCCAAACTTTTTGATTTGGCAAAAAACTCCTTAAATACTTGGCAACTTAAAAAGTACTAAAAATTAAAATTTCTTAATAAAACGTATTATTTTTGCCAAAGTCAATTGCAAGACGCTAAGTTACTGGGTTCGGAGGCTCTAGGGCCAAATGCGGGCCTGGTTCGTACCTAGTCCAGGTCCGATTGTGGTTTGAGACATGGTTTGCGTAGAGGAATTTCATAGTGAAAGCCGCTAGTCAGTTATATGTAGAGCAGAAGTCTAATAAACAATTTTTTAAGCCAATATCAATTCCCTCTTTCGTTCCCTATTAAACTGCAATGCCCCTACGATATTGTCCTCTCGCATCAAAGCCTTCCGCGATGCCCCTGTTTAAACTTTATTTCCTCGGAGGAAAACTTTGAAGAGTCCCCTTTAATTACTGGACCCACACAATGAAATAATTGCCCTGACTTTATAATTACAAAATCTCAGGAAATATAGAATAAGGAATATTGTTTTATTTTTAATTATTTTAATTTAATAAGTGTAAAATATATATATTCATTTTAATATATAATTAATAAAGTAAATATTATATTATTTAAATTTAATAAACATTAAATAACAAATTAAATAATATTATTTATTATATAATAATAAAATTTAAATAATAAATTAAATAATATTATTTATTACATAATAATAAATGATTATCTTAGATTATATATTAATTTTGAATTAAATATTATATTATTTAATTTTAATAATGATTTTCTTTAGAGGAAATACACACATACATACATATATATGTGCGCGCGCGCGCACACACACACATATAGTGTTTGTACTAACGAACCTATTAAGTTTTAGGATCACTGCAAATGTAATAGCACTGCCTAGATTGTATATGGTATGTGTTTTCCAAATGCAACAATCTTTCTTTCTTTTATATTGGGAAAGAGGCTAGGAGAGACATATCCCTTCTCGGGACATGTCTATTTAATATAATTTAATTAATCTTATAATGTTTCATCAATCAATTATTAATTTAGAATAATAGATTTAATATTGAATATTAAATCTCATATGATTAATAATAATATTAATATATATTATTATTAATCAACTTATATTATATGTATTCTAAATGATCATACGACTGAAGCTACAAACATTAACACTCCCTCTTAGCTAGGGAGGATGATCAAACAAAAATGTGTAGTGGTCTCTTGTGTCAACAAGTTTATGACCCTCACCATAGCTACACAAAACATCAACACTCCCTCTTAGCTAGAGAAGATAAAATCCATCAAGATGCAAGTCACAATAAATCCATTAATTTGAAAGAGAGGACAAATCACCTCACTGTGATATCAGGAGATATGGTATATGCAAGAATATCAACTCACATGATATTCACCATAGCTCATAAATATCCATGGTATGTGCAACGACATCACGTCTCACGATGTCTTCCATATGGATACTAAGTATACGTAGAGATGACATGTCTCATATGGTCCAATCAATATGTAATACTAAGTTCAGAAGGATCCTAATATGATCCATATGGATGCTAAGAAATCAGATAACTCGTGATATGAAGTATCACCTAACTCGTGATACAGAGTATCACATATCACATAATTCGTGATATGAAGTATCACCTAACTCGTGATACAGAGTATGACATATCACAAAACTCATGATACGAAGTATCACCTATCTCGTGATACTAAAGGATATAATATACTCGAGAATATTACATTCTCCTTATATATCCTAGTTATGGTAGGTGCTCTGACATTAAGTCACATAATGTCTACCATATGGATATTGTATCATGGCATGTCCACGGATATTATGTCACATAATATCCACCATGAAGATCTCTAAATCATCTATGGTTTATTTAGTGATATCAACCTATGATATCTACCATGATGTCTAAGAGATCCTAACCATCATGACATGTCCTTGGATATCAAGTCACATGATATCCATCATGATGGAGATGTTGCAAAGTCGTCACCTCACATCATCAATCAAATACAAGTGTTCATTGTTGAAAAGTCGTCACCTTTCTCCAATGTTCACAGGAGGGCCCATAAGTCATGGAGTCACATACATGACATCCACCTTGACTCATCTCAGAGGGTGGATCCACCATGGCTCATCCCAGAGGGTGGAAACAAGGGCTTTCACCTTAGACTTCTCTCTCAAAGAGAAGAATGTAATAACAGACAAAATAATAGATCACAAATGTTGAAACTCCTTTTCATCTAAGGCTTCATTCTCCAATATACCAAGTTTATCTTGAAAGTACACAACCTTCTCTCTAGCAAGAAACTTGGCGAGAATATCAGCCATCTGTTCTGTAGTGATAAGGTACCTTGAATAACATACTTATGTACTATATCTCTTATATAGTTTGCATCACTCTTGGTGAACCCCAAGTCATCCCGGAATATCATGACGTAGGAGTTAGCATAAAGGCATTTCAGCCATAGTACTACCATAGTCCTCTGATTGTAAAAACCATCTCCACTGTTGACTCCCGAACCAATATGACCATATTCCTTGGAGATTAGAATGAATCAGATCCTCTAGATGCTCCCTTTAAATTTTGAGGTCTTGCAACAACCTCCTGACCTCGTCCAAGGTTACTTTTAGATGAACTATCTGACTCCCTCTGAATCTAATATCAACCTTCTGCGAGCAAGTCGTGTCTTTGTTCTTAGTCTGCATTAAGCTCTTTTCTTGAATGCCCTTTGATCCAACAACTTATCCATATATCTAGGAATATCATGACTTAGATATCTGCATAAAAGCCTTCTAGCCCACATATATGGAACTACATCATTTGAATTGCAATCCTTTGGCTTTTTATAGTTTCCTGGTCACTAGGGAAACCATCTCGATATGGCCTGCCCTTCTAAA
>MU226657.1:1668626-1685346 GCA_018584345.1 Thuja plicata | reverse complement strand
ACGCTGATTGTATTGGAGGTACCACACTTCATTCGATTTGATATTACACTTATTGGTACAAATAGAAGTATTTCCAGAATTTCATATGCTTGTATCAATTCACTGTTGTTACTATCTATTTGCTGCTGTTACTGTCTTTATATTGTACCAAGTTATTTTGAAAATATCAAATGAAATCATTCCTTTTGCAACTTCCGTCTAGTTCTGCAAGATAATCAAAACAATTACAGGAGAACATAATTATATAAATAAAATTTATAGCAGCAGCAGAGTAAATATCCACTTGGGATACTTCATAGCTATCAATCTTCTTTTCCTGGAAGAGCATCTCTGGAAAAGATCAAGGCAAATATCTCTTATAGTACGTATAGAATTACAGATGATAGAGCGACTACAATGAGTAGATAAATGTAATATTCAAGGATAATAGATACTTATCTGCACATCAACATCCTTGACACAAGGTGCTTCAATGAAGGTCCATATACATCAAATCAGAAAACACCTTCTTAGATTATTTGAGAGACATCTCCCCTTTGAATTATCTCCCCACTAAGGATAGTTCAAATGGGAATGTAACATTGGTTATTATTCCCCCCCACAATGTACAATTCCCACTCTTATATCGTTGAACAATTCTCATGTCTTCTTTTGAAATGACTTGATTGCTCCAAGAGAGGTGGCACTCTATAATTAACACTTTCTTTATAGAAAGACACCCTTCCTTGAATACGTTCTTCTTTGTTAATTCTTGACCACAATTATAACAAATTAATATATCTCTTTATTTCAGGAATTTCACATAGACCCGTACACAGTCCGTCATAACTTTTGAACCCCACACTTTCTCTCCAATCGCTTCGGTGAGATTATTCAAAATTTGTTTGTCACCAACATATCAATAATTCAGAAAAATCCACCTTCGGATTTGTGAGATATGGTCCCTGTACTGAGACTGTATTTTCTGAGACAGTCACACATTCTCCATCAACAAGCTGCTTCCTTATATTTACAGTCTGGCTCTGATACCATGTTAAGTTTTAGGATCGGCACAAATGTAATAGCACTACCTCGATTGTATATGTTATGTGTTTTCCAAATGCAACAATCTCTTTTTCTTTTATATTGGGAAAGAGGCTAGGAGAGACATGTCCCTTCACGGGACATGTCTATTCAATATAATTTAATTAATCTTATAATGTTTCATCAATCAATTATTAATTTAAAATAATAGATTTAATAATGAATATTAAATCTCATATGATCAATAGTAATATAATATATATTATTATTAATCAACTTATATTATGTGTATTCTAAATGATCATACGACTGAAGCTACAAACATTAACAGAACCCAAACAAACTCAAACCACATTTCAAAATTTTGTCGTACTAGCAAACCGGTTCTTTGAACCCATATCTGAACTCGAACCCAAACTAACAACTTGGACAAAATGTATTAAATAAAAAATTGACATTGCAAATGAGAAAATGCGTAGTTTTGTAGTAAAAAATACGTGTTTTAACTTGCGTTTTATTCACGTCAGCATTTTTACCCACGTTTTTCTTGTGTTTGTAAAAACTTGCAAGTCAAACTTGTGAAAATTTGCACAATAAAATTGCAAAGTATGGTCACCATTTGATACAATAACAATTGGATGAATCCATTTGGGTCTCAATTTGAATACCTTTTTCCCTCCTAAAAATCCCTCCAAAGTATTTAAAAAATATATTTTTAAAAATAAATAATAATTGTAAATTTTTTCTTTTTAAAAGTAAAGTGGGTTTGCCCAACTTAAAATATTATTATTAATTAGTGTAACATGGGGACGCGTCCCCCCACGCATCCGGGTTGGGGATGTCCCCAAGATAGGGACTTGGCGTTCCCAAGTCCCCCCACCACCGCCTTTGCGCCACCATCTCACCGTCGGGGGTTTTTGCAAGCAAAAGTTGCAGCTGCAACACTTGTGATAGAAAGGGGGTCTACTGGCTATTGTGAAGGTCATTGTTACACACACTACATATGCATATTTATGAATGTATGTACATAATTTTGTACTTGTTTTCATATCATGCTACTCATTGTAATCATCTTTATGATATTTTTTATATTCATATTGCAGATTTGCTATACTCAAGTATTTGGTATTATAATTTATTAGTTCTTATACTATTATACATCATTTCATAACTATCATTTCGAGTACTATATGTGTAGTATATTATAGCACCCTCTCCCCCCTGCCCCCCGCCATCCCAAATCGAAGCCCTTTTTTCCCCATCTCAAAAACCCATATCGACGACCCCCAGTGCCTGTGTTACACTGTTATTAATTGTTTTCAATAGTTAAATTATTTTGAAAGGGGACGTGGCATAAGAGATACCAGATACCTACCTAGTCTATGCTTCCAAGCCATACCTTTTGTCAATCTTAACTTATTTGATCAGCTCAATTTAGGTAAGTCGGATATATCACATTATATGTTATACTAAAAAGTTGGCATGCTTTTATTTAAATTTATAGAATTATCTATATGTTAGTGGAACCATGAAAAATGTCTCCTAATTAGTGACAACTCGAACCCTTCATTGCTCTTCAATATTCCTTCTTTATAGAGCGCCTATTTTCAAAATTTCCTTGTTGCATATTGACTGTGGCCTTTACTCTTTCATTCATGGTCAATAATATAATTGTTTTCTTTTATAAGCATTTTCCTCATTATTCTTCCTTGCTAACTTTTTTATGCATTGAAAAATAAGATATGTCAGGGATTGCTGCTATCATGAATAAATCAAGTACATAGATATATTGTGCTTTGAAAATCATTTATGCTAAGATTCTTTGTTGATAAAAACATAGGAGAAGAATACAAGAAATTTAACATCTGTGATCTTTTTAATACATGCTAAATTTACACAAATGATTATTTTAAGCTAGTTAAGATCAACTTAATTGATGTTCTTGCAGCTATGTATTGAAGAATGAAAAAGCAGATGTGTATCGGTTGCCTTACTTATCAAGTATGGGACCTGGTTTTGGTATGTTCCTTGTATTGTAGCTTAATTAATGAATTTGGAAGTTCTAAATTGTGGGCTGTCATTAGTTTCTTATGCTTGGTAGGCATCTGTAATGTTCCCTTTTCTAGAATAAGACTTAAGAATAAATAACAAAATAAGAAAATTAATGAACAAATGATGATATAATTATTAAAAATTAATATAATAATAAAAGAATATAATATATAACATAATATAATAATAGTAAAATATATTAACAATATAATATAAATAATAAAGCAAAAATAAAAATAATAACTTTAATAAATAAATAAGAACATGGAATAGAATTTAATAACAATAATAAAATAATAACATATTATAATCTCCGTAAACCCCTAAGCCAAGAAAGGTCATAACGACCACTGAGATCAATGAATTAGGAAGGATCGATTAACATCACTCTATGTAGCACTTTTGATCTAATAATTTGCAATGGTTTGGCTAGATGGTCTAAGTCGGGCAATTTCACTTGCAACACCTACAACGAAGCAGGCGTGGTGGATTATGCAATTTGTTCGCAGAATTTGTATGAGAGAATTGAGGAAGTTGTAATTGGGGAACACATATGGGATCTCAAATCAGATCATAGACCGCTGTACGTAAATTTGTGTTGGGCAAAGGATAGGCAACTTGGGGCAAAAACCAATGCCCTCAACAACCTCCTTCTCAGGGTAGAATTCTTTTGACTTCAGAAAATGGTAACATCTTCAGGGCTACTCTTGAGAGATTCTGTAGGGGGAAGCATATGCACAAGCATGTTGTTAATAGCCATGCATTATCAAGTCTGATCCATGAGGCTCTCTCAAAATGCAAAAGAACAAAAAATAGAAAATTTGAAACTAATTCTTTTCCAGCTAATGCGTGGTTTGATAAGGAATGCAAGATGGCTAGGAGAAATCTAAGGGAGTCAAATAAAACAAACCTTGACATTAAAGCTTATAAATAGATCCTAAAGAAGAAAAAAACTGATTTTATGTTCACAAGGAGAGATGAGCTAATTTCCCTAGGTAGAAATAACCCCAAACTTCTTTGGAAAGAACTCCAACCAAGGAAGAAACAAACTGAAAATAATATTACAGCCACCCAATGGTTTGACTATGCAAGGAAACTCTATGAACAAGAAGGTGGAGTGGACCAGCCACCCTTGGTCAACAATACTACAGATCTTTTCATCGTGCAGGAGGTAGAGATGGGTATTAAGAATTTAGGTGTGGGTAAAGAAAAGACCTAGTTGAGCTTCAAGCAGAGTATCTCAAGTGGGGTATGAAAACCCTTGCACCACACATCACATAAATCTTCAACAATATCAGCCAATAGGGGTTTCCTTAAGATTGGACAATCAGCCTTGCAATGCCACTTTTTAAGAGTGGTGATGTCAATAATCTCTCCAACTACAGGACTATAATGATCAATCCTCTCTTTGCAAAACTTTTTGGCAGCATGATAGAAACTAGGATCAACAAATGGGCGGAAGAAAACCATAAACGTGCCAAAGGGCAAGCTGGTTTTAGGCCAAAACACTCGACGGTTGATCACTGTGTCCCTCTAAGGCACATTATTGAAAAAAGGTGGGAGAAAAAGGAGGAGGTTTTTTGCTGTTTTGTTGACTTTAAAAAGCCTTTCGACACTGTCCCTAGGGACAAGCTTTGGCCGAGGATGGCAGAATTGGGGATTCCTACTCATCTCAGAGTTGTTGTTCATAGGATGTATGAAGAGGTGAAAGTCAAAATTAGAACTTTAGCTGGAATTTAGAATGTTTTAGGAGTGATATCGGGGTCAAACAAGGTTGTCCTTTATCTCCTACTTTGTTTGGCTTATATATCGATAAACTTGAAGAGTGGTTAAACATGCAAAATGGTGAGGGTATCCAGTTTGGTGAATTTGTAATAAAGTTGCTCCTCTATGCAAACGGTCTCATTTTGATTGCCAAATCTGCCTGTGGTTTGCAAGAACATTTATTTTCTCTTGAGCGCTTTTGCAGTACGGTGGGGATGCAGGTCAATATCAGCAAGACTAAAGTTATGGTTTTCACTAATAATAAAAAACAAGTGATCATAGAGTTGCAAGTGAAATTCTATCTATCCGACAAATATTAATAAACTTCCAACGAGCCCAACGATGGAGATTTCCTACGTTTGGAACATGGCTAAGTCCATCGATTACCACTGGGTATTGACTGACATCCATTACCATTGCAGCGACTAAATAGAGGATATGCCTCACGTTGAAAACTCAAGGAAGACTCTGTCAGCCTGCAACACGTTGGCAAGATAGGTGACGCATAACCATACATGCTGGCAATGAAACATTCTCCAGCAACAAATGATCACCAACAATGATAATTTAATAATTAGAACATAATTAACTAATTCTATCATTAGTGATCGATTTAAGAATACAGTGGTCATTATCCAAAGAGGTGTCATTAGAACAGTGACTAGAATCTTCAGAAAAGGTTGTGATCTCCATAAGGCATGAGATACGTCTCATGCATAGCAACTCTTCATGCAAGAGAAAAGATATATGAAGGCTCTCCAGCAGCCATTCGGGATCACCGAACATTTTTCTCTTTTATACATTTTTTCGGTATCAACTCTTCTTAAGCAACTATTCTCTTAGCAAATCAGGGACATACTGATAGAAGGGCATTAGTCACATCACCTATTGTTGAGTGCAAGTATCACATTGATAATCAGAGATAGCATATATCATTTGAAGCAACAATATATAAGCTGCGTATAACCCTGTCATTTCAGACATTATAGTCATTTCTGAGAGTAATAGTATCAGTTGCAATTCTTATTTATATCAGACCCAGATCACTGAACTATCACTATATGTGATAAAGAAAATCATATACATTGCATATCCCATACCTACCTTACTATTAACATACCCTTATCATTTGCATATATTGTTTACACCAGAAATAACAGTTGACAACTCGTATAATCTCTATTAACTTTGTTTAAGTGTAAGTATCTGATAGAGAAGTGTGAGATATTGAGGTAATTGTCCCAACTTTTGAAGATAGCCAAGAAGGGGACATTACAACATCCATACTTTAATAGTGCTAGTGGTTTCTTTAGGAAAGTCGTTTTAATTTAAATTTGTTTTATAATTTTTGCATGTTTTACACCTATTATATATTGTATGCATCACCACAATTAGCTAGGACTAAAGCATTGCTTTGGCTAGGATATATGGATGACCAACAACCCTCTGTGGGATTTACGAGTTGGAGCCCTTGAAAATTTTATTTTAGGTCCCTACATGTGGTTTTTTGAACTATGGTTTTATGCACATTGTATTGTAATACCACTTAGCAATTTCCTATACCGATGTGCCTATAAATGTTCAGCCACGGATTAGGGTTAAGCACGAGTGAAAAATGTCTTATTGTATTGTTAATACATGATTTTAAGTGAGCATTAGTTTTCTTTAGTTTTTACCCTAAAGGGCTCCCTCAAGATATCGTAACACTTTAAAATGTGGACAACTTAATTGTTGTTTTAAAAGAGGGGCAAAGTGAGCTAAGGGGGGTGTCCTTATTCTTTCAGTTAGTCCTAATATTATTTAAAAAATTATTGTAAACGACAACTTAATGTTTTATTTTGTATAGCTTGCTTAAATGGGGCACAGTGAAGCCCTTTGCAACTCCTAAAAATATTTTATATTTACTTATCTTTCTGGATGGGAGTTATATTTTAAATTTAGGAGACATACAATCTTTTGGTGGAGAGCGAAAAAGAAAGTGCTAGCTCTTGGAAAATAGGGTTTACTCTGAAGATTAGAAACCAAGATGATCCTTCAATCTCCTATGGAGATGCCAACTCCAATTAGCAGAAACCTCTAGGTCTTGGACCAACTGACAAGGACAACTCAAACCCTTCTACACTTTGGGCTCTACGAAACCCGGGAGGGTAATTCCTCGATTCTCTCACAACCTCTGCCTTGATTTTCTCACAACCTCTGCACCAGAATCATGAAAAAGATCAAAATAACAAAAATCTCACCTAAACTCAACATAATCAGGAGCATACTGAATATTGGTTAAATATTCATTGATCCTCAACTGAAATGGAGCATGAGATACAAATGCAACAACATTAAGAAAATACAAAGATAAAACTTTGTGATTGTATCGAATTTTGTCAGCAAAGCAGATGAAAATAAGCCCACATACCTAGTAAGACAACAACAATGACTAGTGCCGCATTTCATTGGGCAATAAATTTATGAAATACTAACTGCAACACAACAGAATTTAAAAAGGAATAGCTCTATGATCTTAACTAATATTACAACACCATTCAACAACAATTATGACTCAAACTACTTATCACAATCCTTATACAAACCCTAAGAATCTGCAAGTATTATTCAAGCATTTAATTGATTCTTTGAACCAAAGCATGAATAGAAATTGCATACATCATAATAATGCACTGAATGAAATAAAATCTTTGACATAAATCATTCAAAACTCAATAGAACTTGCATACAGGAGAGAAACGAGCCAAAAAAGATATTTTCATTAATTTGAAATGGCTATCTCTGTCTTGGTACAACAACTCGTAAACTTGAAACCTGCAAGAAATATGCACAATATCCTTCAAAATGTTTGATCTGTAATTGTCTTACAAAATATTTTATCTTCACCTAGACCTTACTCTGGAACCTTGACTCAAAAAAGACTTAGAACCTGAAACCCTTTTCTCATGGCCGTGATTTCCCTTTATAGGAACAAGCGGCAACAAGCTTCGGGCCAGAGAATGACGTGTCACATTTTCATTTGATACATTTCAAATTCTTGTTACAAAAACTTATGCAGAAGAAGACAAAATAGGTAACCGCATGTCAGGAACATTCTTCTTTGTACTTTTGCCTTTGCACTACGTTCTTTGATGAAGGTTTGGTTCTGAAACCCGTGATTGCAAGCCTGACGCCCAAAAAGGTAACTGCATCATGTAGTGCCCAAAAATTTATGTCACATGTAACAGTTAAGGACTAACTATCTACATCCTTCATTCCTGAGCGTACATCTTGACCCACTCATCATACTCTTCATTCGTTGGCCAATCAAAATTCATCACCTCATCAACCTTCTTTCTGTAGGGGGTGTATTTGACTGCACACTGATTTACCTCCCTTTCAAAACTTTCAAAAGATGTTCCTGTATCAATGATCTTGTCCATGTTGCTTTCCAAGATCCCTGCATCAAGGTCATCACAAATTGTTTCAACCTGGGCTTGAATGTTTGCTTTTGCTTGCTCTTTTCAGGTTTGCAATGGCTTGATGTTTCCACTCTGATATGTGATGCTTGGTAGGAGAGAGTTTGTCATTGTATTGAAACTGCTAATTAATTCTCTCATCCTACCCTCATTATGCTTTGGCAACATTTGGAACTCTTGCAAAGACTTGACAAATCCAAAAGTGAGCCGAGTCTTTTGGGGCCTCTCCTTGTGATGTTTTGAGCCTAGATTTATCAGTCTTAGCTCCTCTACCCTATTTCTCCATTTGTCAAATAGTGGGCTTGCCACTTCTTTATCTCTATCAAAATTATGCACAACTTCAAACAATAAAGAATATGAAGAAAGAAAGTTGGCTAACTTTTCATCTACCTTTTCATTCAGGTGTTACAGGACATTTCAAACTATCTCCTTTTGCTTTGCAACAGATCTCTGCTCACCCTCAACAGTCTGATTCTCCAAATATGTGATCTTTTGTATCAACTACCCCTTTGAGGGGTCCACTGAACATTCTGATTCTTCAATAACTGGTAGTACAGGAGAAGCTAGGGAGGCTTCCCTAGCAATATCTTGCAGAGCTATAACATGTGAGGAAGGAGTTGGCTCTTAGGAAGATGGGGGTGCAATGGTTGCAGTAACATAGGATGTCAATTGTGCAATTCTTAGCTCTCACAGAGCCATTTTGGTCTCTAATTCTATACACCTTTGTTGTGATTTATTGTACTCACCAAACAAATGGTGACACCTTTGCTTATATTCCCGCGGCTCATGCTTATCCCATTTAGTGACATCATTGGCGAATCTTGTTGTTTCTAGCACCATTTTAGTTACATCTACCCTAGTGGTATCAACTGCCCTCTGTATGATGACATTACCCCTCAAGTTTGGGTTGATGTCTACTATGTCTCGCTTATTCTCAGCAGGGGACAATGACCAAATTGCCAATGTTGCATGATCACTACTGTAAAAGGCTCCCTTCATTGCAAGATTTACCTGTTTTGATTCCTTGCCATATAATAGCATATTTCTTCTCATAGCATCAAAGGCAAATGCATCTGCAATATTCCACTCTGGCAAGATGAGAACCCCTGCCTTATGTATAATCCTTTTCCCCTCTTCAGGAGTAATGGCCTCAAATTCCTTGGTCATTTCTAATTTGACCTCATCCTCATTTTCTTGCTCAGACCTGTCTGGCCTTTGAGCCTTCTTCTCCTCACACCTCTTGTGGTAATCCTCCAGGTGTACCCTCCACAACAACTATTGAAATGCATTGGTCTTTACAAAAGTTTCATCTTGTAGGAAGGCATCACAGGCTTCCTTCCTCATATCTCTATATACTTTTACTTGAATCTCCAAAGCGGTAAAATCAGCAATTGGAGCAATGACTGGAGCTGGCATTCCAACTTGTAAATCTTGTTTAGAGATGATTATGCAATCATCATCACTATCATCCTCACTATCACCCCTCTCTTCTGCAACTTGTACTTTTAGTTGTTCCTTTCCTTTTGATTTTGGTGGAGATGGAGATGGTGGAGTAGGTTCCGTCCTTGGTTCCTCTTGTGGATCAGCAATGTGAATCCCCTTCAAAGGTCTGGGGGAAGGAACAAAAGACTTATCATACTTCATAATCTTTTTTCCTTTTCTTCTCTCCTCATCACTGTCACTGTCATCATTGACCTCCTCCCCTCACCTTTTTCCACACTTTGACATTCAAAGGAGGGTACTATGGAGTCCTTTCTTCACCTTCACCTTCTTTGAGCAGTGGGAGTGGAGTTGCTGCCTTAGAAGTTAACATGGTAGACTTGAGAGAAGAGAGTGGGGCATGTAAAAATTTATGCAACACATCAATGTTGTCCCCTAATCTCAACCTATTTTTCTTCTCTCTCACCATGAGCTTTGTCTCCTCAAAATGACCCACCAGTATGTTCATTTTCACAGAAAATGGATTTAATGTCTGCAGGGGATCATATTTGGGATCAACCTTCTTGATCTTATCCCATAATTGTTTATAGGCCACCCACTTCTTTTTGTTTTCCTCCTGCTGATCCTCATCATAGACATTTCAGATTAAATCCTTTGGGTAATTAAATTCATGGGACTGGGAGGTGAGCTTTATCCTTTGTCTGAAAATGTTGTAGAAGTTTTCAGGGTCACTATGCCTGACTGTGCTAACACCCAAGTGGTAAGGCTTAAAGACTTTCTCAAAATGTACCCATCCACCCTTACTAATCACAAAATGTGGACCTGCAGTGAAATCAGGGAAAACAGTTCCTTTACTCCTCCCTGTCAGCTCCTTCTCCTGTATCTAGGCAATCTGTGACCTCTGCAAAATCTAACATTAATGTTACATTGTAAGGTAGAACATGGGGTTTATCACCATAACCATAAACCCTTAGGAATGTGCTTACTGAATATAGGATAACATCTCCCCAATTGTGCTCAATTTTTAATTCAAGAACTCTTTCCTTTGGCCTTAAGAAATCCAGTAGCTCCTTAGGAATTCCTAGTGGATTAACCGTCAACCTAGCCCTTAACCTTGAAGCAAAATAATTATCAAATAACACATAACTTGGAGCCTCCCAATCCCTAGACATAACTGTACTCCAAGTCTAAACTGGCATCTCTTCACCATCCATTGTCTTGATCAAGTTCATATGTTCTGCAAAGTAATCAACATTTTTGAACAAGAACATATGCATCAACATTGAGTACCAGTAGAAATAGGGCTTCCCTCCATTCTTCAATTTCACCAGCTCTTCATGGATCTTCTCTGCCAGATATGGGGCAAAATCATATTCTACTGTGAAATTTGGATGTTGGATCATGATGGCCATGTACATGTAATCTGGAGGAATCATTGTGCTAGCGTGCTTCCATAAGACTTGACACAATGTGTAGAATGTAGCTCTCAAATGTGGAGCAAAAGCCTCAGTGGGAAAAGGCTCTCTAGAACTAGGGCCAATACAATATTTTGCACTCCCTACCTTATCCAAATGAGATGGAAGAAGTTTTCCTTTGATAAATTCTTTTGTGTTCTTATACTTCTCTCCGATCTCCAAATCTACAGTCTCCAAAAATGCAACAGGTTTGTACAAATCAAAAACCTCTTGGAATTCCTCTTTGCAAATTCTCAATAGAGGCTCACCATTGTTTCCTCTCACCACCCTAGCAACTGGATCATATCTGTTTGCAACTGCCAGCATCAAATCTACATCTATAAAAACATTCGGCACCGACAACTTTCCCAGGTCATACTGCCATGCATTTGATTCAAGGTTTGCCAAGTGAGACTGTCTATACCACATTCTGAACATACTCAATCCTTTCATAGGCACCTTGGCATCTGCAATATGGACAGCTTTATCATATAACCCTACATCCCCAGTATGTCGTTCTACCAATTTCTGCCCTATAGGTCTTTCATTTGTTGAGGGTTTTAATTGGTCTAGAAAATCATCAAATAGATTAACAGTAATTCATAGATACAAAAAACTAGGGTTTCGAACAATTTCGAAAATTCAAGATCAATTTGAATTCAACTTCAGCAAATTATAACCCTATCCCAGTTTCAATACTCAAAATAAAACTTTCCCTCGCAAATTTAGATCAATTCACCAAGAAAATACCATGAAATAACACAGAGAGATGGAAACCCTACTTACGGCTTTTTGCTTCGAAACAAGACCTAATTTTGCACAGAAAAACTTCACTCGATCTCCTTTACAGCTCTAGAGCACTTCAAGAATTTGTGTGAATGCAAAATGATCGAATAAAAGGTTGAATTAGCCTTTTATTACCGTCTGCAACTGCTACTTCAATCTGCCATTAATTCATACGTGCAAAGAAACGGCTCAAAAACAGCTTGAGTCAAAATTTAAATTTGAGTTGTCGATCTAACCACATCCAACAATCACAAATAGTCAATCTGACATTGACTACCACGTCTACAAATGTGCCCAAGCACCGGCCAATAGGAAATCACCATATCGCCATACGCAGCACATCATCATTTGGTCGTACCTTTCTTCAGCCTTCGATGACCAGGGACATGTGGCAAGATCCCGCGATGGTTAAACATCTTGTAGGTTTGATCACGGGATCACGACAACCGCTGATCTTGATCTCTCTTTAACTGTCGCTCAAACCATAGATCCACCTTTATGAAATAAACATCGATCACTTTTTTGATCAAATTAAAAGATCTCCGTTGAATATCACCATGTGCGAAAAGATGAGCACTTTAGTTGCCCGCAAGATAACATCAATGTAATCGGCAACTTAAATATAAAATTCTTTAATTAATTCCCACTACCAATCAGTTTGCAACAAGTATCCACCATCCGGTCCTACCTTCTGAGTTATCCGCTGGCCCAAGACATGTGGCGACATCTCGCCATCCTACAGTCAATAAAGATCATGCAACTTTGATTGTGGGATCACGAGAGCTGTTGATCTCCTCAGATCTTTACCCACTGACCAACATAGTTCATTTCATCTCTGAGCTAAGAGCCGAGCACCTTTTTCCTTTGAACAAAAGACACTTTTCAATTCCTGCATGTGCTAAAAGATGGAACCTTTAGTAGCTCGAGAATTAACCATAAGGATCGCCAAACATAATATAAGGTAAGAAGTAACACCACAGACCAACCAAAGAATAACACATGGCACCTCCCCGCTATCCGCGATCAACAAGGTCCAAGTTGTGAAATCATCACGGGATCGCGGACGAATCAAAATACGCCACGTAACCTGCCGCTCAAAAAGATAAAGGTACCCGCCTAATACGCCCACACAACCCTTAGGCATTAAAATAAAAGATAACTGATAGAAAATGAATATTAATTCCAAATGCATACGCTACCAAAATACGAGGATAATTGCATAACAATGATCACAATATACAAGGGTTGTATCTGATATTATAATGAAATATATGCTTAATAACCTGAAATGTTGTCTCTGGTATATACTATAGATCCATGCTGATATACAGGTTGTCTGATATGATGACAATGATGTGATGACCCTTGACTAAATAATGGTCAAAACATATATTGATGTATTCATAGGTGATATTGCCATTAATAAATATTATAATATCCCACGTGATAGATAATCCATATATATATATTTTTTTTTCATATAATAAATTATCATATAAAATTATATAATAATATATGATCAACAAATATATATATAAGATACGTTATATCCGTGATATATATATATATATATATATATATTTGATAGATAATGGGCCTAGGCCGAAATTTTATTGATTTTTATGTAAATATTTTACAATCTCAGTTCAGTGTAGGCACTGGGAGGAAAGAACTGAGAAAAGAAAACCTCCGGTATCGCCCAGAACTTATAACAGTTTGGAAATATATCAGACAACTACATCAGATGCCCATACATTTGTGGGCTTACAATGAATTTTTGCTTATACCAGCTTGATGAGGATTTTAGCTTCCTCATTTACAAATTTCCGCTTAATCGGGGCTGAGGAGAAATTTAAACTTCCCCTTTACATACACTGTTTAATATCATATACAAAAGTGAGTAAGGAGATGATTCCTCTTACATCATTTGAAAAAAAAACTAAGATGATTGCCTTGCCAGATGAGTCTTGTTCATCACCTTTTCTTTGATCTGGGCCTATACATTGTCCTCATGTTGAGATAATATCAATGTTTGACCTATTCCTGTAGACAAATTCCAACATACTTCCCACACTGCCATCTTTATTAGAAAACATAAATCTATCCTCAAGAAATCAAAGCTATACCAACTATTTTGGCCACTGTTAAAATTCCCAAAATAAGGATATGACAGCAATAATTATCATAAGAGAACCTAATACTAGTTATTGAAGACGTTCCTCCTATTCCAGTTTGCATCCTTATAGAGAAAGTGCAGTTTGTTAGTATCCAAGATACCTATAAACCATATTGAGGTAATGCCCGCCTTCTTACCAGAACAATGCAAGTCAACTACTACATGCTATCAGACTTATCCATAAAAATTATAATCCAAATATATAATCAAAACTTAAATAGCCAAGGATGCCTGAAATTTACCAAGCTTAATTCCATGTGAATCCTTACCTTGAACGAAAACCAGTTAATCATCAATAAAGATAACATCAAGAAAATAAGTAGAGGACTAACCAGAGAATATATCGAGGATAAAGTTAGAGAAAATCCACTTATCTAAGCAGGCACAAAGCATCTTGCTGTCTCCAGGGACCTCTGACCTCCCAATCTTATTCATTCTGGTCCTTTCATGCTAAAGTAATTACTGTTTCAAAGCTGTTTTTGATGAAATATACCCATTTCTCCACTTTCAAATTGTTAGAGATCTTTAAGACCCTCAAATAAGCAGACAAAGTCGCTATTAAGTATAAAAAATTATTCTTACTTTCAGTAACCCCACAAAGTATTCTATGATATGCATACATTACCACAGAACATGCTAAATATCAGCATAGCCAACTTAAATGGTTCTTTAAGATCCCTCAATGTATTTATGCAATTTCTTTTGAAGATATTAATGTAAGATAATCCTCTTCTGATTTCCATTTTTATTAAATAAACCAGAGCCTGTTGCTTCTGAACAATCTCTATTATTCTAATCATTGAACAAACATATCATTATTCATAAAGCTTACATATATATTTCCAGGAAGAATGTGTGTTTACCCCTCTCTCTCTCTCTCTCTCTCTCTATATATATATATATATATATATATATATATATATATCATATATGTATATATATGTGTGTGTGTATACATTTATGTGAATATGTATCTCAAATTTTATATATATATATATATATATATATATATACAGCACCTTACTGGCTGTTAACTAACATATATCTGAAGCTACAAAGATACCTCGATTGAATACCCTCCAGTCTGCCCACATTGGACTGAAATAACAGATTATTTTTTATCCCTTAATTATATATGTGAAGATCTGAAATTAATGATCCCTAATAACAATAGTCCCAATATATATTCAGTCCAAATCTGGCATAATGTTACTATGTTTGCCATTATCTGAAGGCTCTCCAAGGCACAAAAGCTTCACTGTAAACAACTGCCTTGACCAGTCAGAAAACAAGGAATGACAGGTACAACCAAAAGAGCAGAGATCATAGGAATTCAATAAATGATGATCAAATTATCAGAGACCATTGGATAATACTCTGCATCTATCTCATGAATCATTCAACCTTCAACCTTATGCATAATAAGAGTTCGAAGATATAGGCATCTCATAAATGAAATATACTCGAAAATATCTGCTAACAAATCTAATCAGAGAGATAGTCGTAAACCATCATTTGTGAGATGATCAAATAGTGGAAACTTTGGTGGGATGTCTTAAGTCCTTAGTGGACCCACCTGCTACCTCTATGAGTATATCGGATTCCTTCTTTGACCTAGACTCAAATGCAGGTAGGGCCATTATCAGCAAAGTACAAAATGATACCTTCTTCAGCAAAACCACTTAGGGTTGGTTTGCTAGGTTTAAGGCTAAAGGAACCCCCTTGGTTGAAAGTTTATGTGGGGTGTATGATGAATTAGCTCAACAAAGAAATAATAGTAATTCTGAAATTGAGAATACTAAGCAAGAAGAGAATTCGTTGCAACAATCTGAAGTAGAACTTAGAGGGATCGTGGAAATGGGAATGGGTAAAGCAGTGGCAGAAGGTATAGTTCCAAACCTAAAGGATATCCAATGTATCTCTTGGAATGAAAGTATCAAGTGGATAATCACCAACCTAGAACAGAACATAAAAGAGCAAGGCAAGCTGTTAAAGGAGTGTGAATGTCAGATAGCAGATCTCATGCAAGAACTTAAGGACATCAGGTGCTGAGCACAACAAAATGACAATGTAGGGCTTGCTGCCGCTTACAAATTGAAGGTAGAATTCCAAGACAACATTGTAAAGTCCCCTACTCTATAGGACTTTAAAACCACTTAACTTCTTACTTGGAATTTTGTCAAACACTTGTCATGCAATGTATATATGCTGCTGATATAAAATTTCAGAATATCCAAGCAAGTGCGAAACTAAAACTATGCAACTTTTAAGAGGAAAAAGTGCTATATTCAATCATGCCATTCATTTGCTTTCAATGTAATACATAAGAAATATATTTCCAGCCAACATCAAAATATCAAACCCTTGAATTTTGCTTTTACCCAATGCTGGTTACAATGATTCAATTATATTTGGAACAATTTACTTCTTTCAAAACTATAATACTGAAACTATCTTAACAAGGGTTAACTAATACAATAACAAAATGGTGGAGTGCTGAAACTCAAAGCACTTACAGCTGAAACCTCCACAATATGGTAGTCTTCAGAATTGGCCCTTGGCCACAA
>MU226657.1:1615912-1649380 GCA_018584345.1 Thuja plicata | reverse complement strand
TTCAGGGAGTTGAGATTACTATAGAAATTAGTGGCTAAGATAATCCAAGGATTGAAGACTTTGAGCTTCAATATTGGATAAATAGATTAGATTACTGATTCTAGGTGAGGATAGGAGACTTTGAGCTTATTATATCACCTAGTCTTTAGATAAATCAACCGCTGCCTCGTATGATTGTTCTTATGTCAATCATCGAGTCACCGGCATTACTGTTGCAAGGTGAACTGTATGTGCTACAGTTCAGTTCTACTTGAAGCCACCTGCGGTAAGAAGGGAGCCTCCCCTATTGCTGAGAGGAGAGAGAAATCTCACATACTGCTGCCTAAAATACACATTTTGCAAGTTGTAGTTTTAGTGACTTGCAAAATATTTAGCCAACAACAACCAAAGTGGTTGGTTGTATCTCGTAAGGGAACTGTTCCGTCAAGGAACTACTTATTTACAACAAATACTTTAAACTTTAAAGTTGAAATAGAAATTATTTAATATTAATTAATGGCCATTAATATTAAATAATTAAATTCCCTTATTATTTAAATAGTCAATTAATGACTATTTAGGGACATGACAACAACACTCTCTCGATTCGTGCCAACTTTTGTAAGGAGAAAATGAACAAAGTGGCAAGGATTAACTCTTCATTATCCTGGTATGTCGGTCACCCAAGGATCTTCTTTGCCAAAAATGATACCATTCTAGGAGAAGAGGCTATTTGGAAGTTGCGAGCCCAAAATGTTTTCATCACAAATCCATAGGGAATTTCGGCTATGGTGCAGGCGTTCAAAGGTTAAAAGGCCAAGTTGGCAGCTCAACAACAACAAAACCAATCGGATGCAGCCACCCAAGATCAACAACGAGCATCTTTGCAGCCCTGACTCTTTGTTTCTCTCTATCATTTCTTGTAGTCATTTTGTAACCATATTTTAAAGTACTTTTGTTTGATTGATTCTATTTATAAAAAAAGAACCAGTTACAAAAATAACTTTGGACAATTACTCATGAAACAATTATAAATATGTAATGTATAGACAATGAGGAGGTCTGAATTTTTTATGGTAATGACATTGTAAAGGGCTTTTGAATCTGAAATAAAATCTTTCTTGGGTGATCGTCTAAGATATTTCCTTGTCTGTGTGCAATGAAATTAAAGTAGGGCAATCATAAGTTTAGTTTGAGTCCGTGAACTTGAGCATTTCAATATCATTTTCCTTCGAGAAGTTGAAATCTGTACAAGCATTTATTTGACATCTTAGAAACTTGACCAAGTTTTAACTTCATAATCTCATTTCCAGTATTGACTCATTAATTTGTGTTAAAAGTTGATAATAGTTTATCGATTCTGAAAAATTGGATGATGTATGTGTCTTAAAGTCATACACTTTTGAAAGTTTTCAAGTATGACTCTTCACATTTGTTTATAGTGATGAATAAATGTTGGTTGCCTTTCTACTTTCTGGTTAAAGTATACCCAATTAAAATTCATAAAATTAAAGATATTTGATAAAGGGAGGTGTACCTTTACTAAAATTCAGAGGGGAACTAACTAATATTTCAACCAATTGTTATTAGCAAATTGTTCTCTTTTTTGAAGGCATATAAGATTTGTTTTGGTTCAAATTCCAAGAGGATAAGTTTGTTAACTAACAAATTTTTGGCGACTGTACTAGGGAAATAATTGATATTTGACAAAGGTTACCTGTTATGAGAATAAATGGTTCTTTCGGATGATAACTTTTTCCTTGTTGTACAACTGAATCTTGATCGGGTTCATGCCAAACAAGAAGACATAATATGTTAGCTTAACACTTTGGCTTGGAGACACAGGAGAAACACCCCCGAGTATATGAGGGTGAATCTCATTTGTGAAGAAGAAGAAGAAGAAGAAGAACAAGGTCAACAACCTGTAGTAGTTTTTGAAAGGGTGATAGAAAGATTCCCTCACGTGGTTGTTCTAAGAAACCCATTCCCTTAACCAAATCAACATTGAAGACAAGGTCAAAATCAACCTCAGAATTAGGAACAACAACAAAGGAACCAACTTGCACAAAGCATTTATGGCCTTCAGGCATTGGAAATGCTAGAGTACAGAAGGTTCACTAGAAGTGAACGCAATAAAGGGATTGTCAACCCAATCTTTGAAGCACTACAAGAAGTAAAATTTTCACACATCTCACTTCCTTCTAGGAGAGCAAAAGGTAGACCGCCTCCTCCCACAAGGAATATTACACAATCTCCCTCTTGCCAAGCACTGGTATTGCATGGTACCATCCTACTAGCTTCTCTTAATCTTGTTCCCATAATGGCTCAACTTGTACCATGGGGCATAGCTATAGGCCCTCTCAATTTGGAGGTACAGTTAAATGACTTACCTAAAGACTATGAAAAAATTGCCTAAGTTTAGGGGTGATGGCAAAGTCCCGACATATGAACACTTAGCTGCCTTCTATGTTGCCTGCAGGTTTCTCAGTGTCCAACATGAAGACATTGTAATAAGGTTATGTGTTGAGTCTTTGGTCAATGCCACTGCAAAATGGTTCTATCACCTACTAAGCAGATCCATAGATTCATGGAACGTTATGAGGACGGAATTTGAAGACAAGTTCAAAAGTGTCGAGGACAAACACTCTTGGTTAGCTCAATTGACACAAATGAAAAAAGAGATCCATGAACCCACGAGGGAATTTGTCACAAAGTTCAACAAAATTGTAAATAAGGTTTCTTTGGCTAAAAGACCACCTAAGAATCAATATTTTCTTTATCAATTCCATGCCTCCGAACATAAATTTCCATCTAAGAATGTCGAGAGTGGTAGACTAAGCGGTTGCACAAGCCACAACAATAGACCTAGAAGACGACTTCATTGTTGCGAGGAAGTGGCAGGAGTTACAATCAAGCAGTGCCTAGCCTTCTACATCTTCAGATTTTATGATTCAGATACTGGCTAATGATATCATTGCACTAGAAAGCCAATTACCAAAGACTAATCAATCCTTCTAGAAGCCATACCAAAAATCCTCAAAGAGGAATTTTGACCAACTACCCAAAAGTAATAGTAAGCAGTTACAATTGCCATTGGTACAACAAAGGTTGGCAACAACAGTGCCATTAGGTATAGGGGGAAGTAACATGTGCACATTTCACTTAACCATTGATCATGATGGATGGACATGCCTAGAAATGAACAAGTTAATGCAATGGCTACTATGAGTGAAGCCACAGAGGAAGTGGTGAGAGAAGGTGCTCTCAAACAATATGGTGACTTTGTAGTTAACTTCGTGGAGTGAATCTGAAAGAGGGGGTAACATTTTCACTGTTCTCACAAGAAGCCAACAAAGTGGTAATAAAAAAGGTACGCCTACCTTGCAAAAGGTTACTTCTATGACAAAAAGTAGTAGTTCATTTCTGAAAGCCCCTGAAGTCATTGAAACCTAGTCGACAGATAAAAACATCAATTTCTTTGACATTTTTGAATTTCGTAAGTCTTTAAAAATTCAAATTTGACCTGTCGAATACCTTAAGTTAAATCCTGGCGAACTTGATAGACCAAATCTGTCAAAACAAAGCCCACCAAAGCCAGCCTCTGTGAAGAGCAATTTATCAATTTTGAAGCCTCAACGTCTGGCTTATCATTTGACACCAAAGACCACACCTCTTCCATACCTTACCTAAAGCCTAATCCCTTTTATGTATCCCTTTTCATTAGTAGCCATAGACTCAACAATTGCATTATCAATTCTGGTGCCTTAGAGAATGTCATGCCAACACCTATAGACCAAGCCCTTGGTTTTTCCCTGACTAAGGCTTTTGGAAGGTGTCATTCCATGGAGTCAAAATGGATTCCTCTCATTGGTTAGATTAAGAATGCCTAGGTTTTTTAAGTGGCTCACCCCAACAAGAGACTCAAGTTAACCATTCTAGTAGCAGATATACCAGCTAGCTACGATTTTCTCCTCAAAAGAAGTTTCTGTAAAGACTTGGGAGGGGAAAATTAAATCGACTGGTCCCATGCCCTTATTCCATTAGGATACAAAAAAGTGTATATGGAACTAAAAGCCAAGCCAAAATTATAGTCATGAAGTTTGGCGATCCTTGGTCTCAAATCCTCTACAAGAAAATGGAGTTTGGTAACTACATGCTTTTCTCTGAAGAGGTCAGTAATGAAGAATTCCTTGGCCTAGAGATTTCTTCGGAACTGTTGACTCCAAAGTCTTGCAATCATTCTAATTCAAGATCCGGTATTGGGGTAGTATTGTTCTCTCCAGATGTGGGGAAATTTCCTTTTTCTTATAAATTGGAAATTAAGAACACCAACAATATTGCTGAATACAAAGCTCTATCACTTTGTGTTACAATGACAAAGAAAGAAGCAATCAAATTATTGAGGCCAATTGACGATGATGAACTAATTTTGAAAGAGAAACACTTTCACAATGAAAAATGAAAGGCTAAAGCATTACATGAATAGGGTTGGGATGAGATTGATCATTTGAACGCCTTCTCCATAGAAGCAATTCCCCTTATTCAAAATTCTAGGGCAGATTCATTGGCTGTCTTAGAATGGCTATTTATGCCTCACCCAAAATTTGAAGAAAGTCCCTATAGGATCAAGATGATATATCGCCCTAGCGTTCCTGACAATGTGGATTTTTGTCAAGTATTTGAGAATGATAGACAAATTTGAACCTTGCTAGAAAATGTTGAGATGTTTGCGGATACCTTCTTCAAAGAGAGCGAATAAAATTGTAAAGAATTATTCCCTAATAAAGAAAGAGAGAAAAAGGAAGGTGTGATACAAGTAAAAGGAAGCAAAATCCCAAAGGCTCTAGTTTCACTTGAACAACTTTTCGACATACATGATAGGTGTGTGAGGGAGAAAATGATCAAGTCTGTAAATACTTATGGTGAATGTAAGGCAGTTAATATTGGCAATCCAGATAATCCTAACCTGTGAGGGAAGAAAGACCAGCATAAAACAACTTTTATTAAACCTTGGGGTATATTTTCATACCATTGCATGCCTTTTGGATTGATCAATGCAAGTGCTACATTTAGAGAGCTATGGACCTATCATTTGGAGATCTAAGCAACAAGATTATAGTTATTAACCTAGATGACTTGACCGTGTTTTCTAAAAGGAAAAGAGATCACCTGAAAGATTTGGAAGCGATTATGCAAAGAAGCAGAGAACATGATATTTCGGTTAACCCTAAGAAATGAATTTTTTGTCATAGAAGGAAAACTATTTGGACACATCGTCTCTAAGGAAGGGATAAGGATTGATCTTGAAAGAGTCAAGGCCATCGAACAATTAAGTTTGTCATCCAACAAAACATGTGTTAAATATTTCTTTGTCCAAGTCAACTTCTTAAGGAGGTTTCTCTCCTATTTCTTGGAAATTACCTAACACATAGTGGATATGGTGAAGGAGAAACAAGGCTTTAAGTGGAACGATCATGGTAAAGAAACTTTTAGAGATATCAAGGAATCCATTGCCCATTTTCTTGTCTTGGTCCACCCAAACTTTAATAAAGATTTTATCATCTATTTCTATGCCTTTGAATACACCATGTTAGCCCTTCTACTGCAAGCTAACGAACAAAGATCGAATCACCAATTGCACTCATGAGCATCCCACTTAAAAAGCATGAGCTGAATTAATCCCAAATAGAGAAGCATGCTCTTTTAGTAGTCAAGGCGGTCAAAGAATTCAGGTTTTATATCTTGCATTCTCACACCATAATTTGTCCTTGAAACAACGGTCAAAAGTATCCTCATACAACAGGATATCAGCTAGAATTAAAGAGGGGCATGTGTGGAAAAGGTACAGGAATTTGACTTGGAGATTAAGCCAACCAAGCTTGTAAGGGGATGAGGTTTTTGTAAATTAATGGCCGAAAATGAACCAGAAGCAGTTAAAGAACTCCCGATGGCCTTACTAGTAAGTCTTCAAGATGCATGGTTTTATTGTGTCGCATACTTGTTGACTTATGGTGAATGTCCTCCCCATTTATCATCTAGAGAAAAGATATGTTATTTGAAATGAAAGCAACTAAATATGTTATTTGGAATGATACTCTTTACAAATGAGGTTTAGATGGGACTTTTCTGAGATGCATATATAAATCAGCAGCAAAAGTTATTGGAGGTCTTTCACAATGAGGCTTGTGGTGGCCGTTTTTCTTCCACTGTGACTACTTTTAAAATTATGAGGCAATGCTATTATTGGCCAGGCATGTTCAAAGATGCATATCACTAGGTTGGAAAATGTGAGAAATGCAAGCAGTTTGCAAGCCGACTTCAGATGGGAGCGCTCACACTCAAACCAATAGTGATTAAAGAACCATTCCAACAATGGGGATTAGATTTTGTGGGGCTAATTCATCCTCGGGCACTAGTCATACACATATACTAGCAATGATGGAGCAAATGAGTCCAAACAAGCATCAATTACCTTTCAATTTTCAATATCTATCCTTTTTTATTCTTGACAACCAGTTTGGAGGACCCCGCACTATCCATTGACCTCTCTTTTGACTTTGACAATGCATCAATCTAGATTACTAAACATACACTCAACATCTAATCAACACCATTAGCTCCCTTTAAAAACTATATGATTATCCTCATTTAGTTCGACATCCTCATGGAAGAGCATTGTAAAGAGCGTGCTTGACTCTATCTCTGAATTTGCTTGCAAAAGTTTTATTTGTTTTGGAATTGTAATATGATATGAATTTTTAACATAGTTTGCCAAGTAAGAACAATAATATCACAAAAATTCCTTAACAACTCAATTCCATTTAAATACAAATAACCTTTCATGGATCAAATTTCAAGGCATTCTATTTGATTCAAATTCAAACCCCAATTGCAAAGTACCAACACCACACCTCTAAATATTCTGATTTAAACGAATTTGGCAATCATCACAAACAAGTTTTTTTAATGAAAAACCTGATTGTAGTCTCCAGCATCTTCAATGCTTGCCGCAGCTATTAGCATGAAGGACGGCTGCTGATTATTGAAGCTCACCCCACCAACAAAACTGAAAGTCTACTTCTCTAAGGATTGCGTCTGAACATTGCAAATTGTAACTTCTTCAATGGCGTCAAACCCCAAGACGTCTATCTCAATTCCACAATGCTATTCGAATTCTGGGACAATTCGCAGGCAAGAAAAGACCCACTCAAAGTGCAATTGACACACAAAGAATTTACAATTCTTCTTGCTGAATTTTCCAAACCCTCAACTCCAAACTCAAAGCAAATTTAAAAACAATCAGTTTCAAAAGAATGAGAAGCATAAAAATCCCCCATTCGATTTCTCCTCCATGTATTTTATATTCTCTCCAAAAAGAAATCGAACCCTAGCTTCGTAATCACACATTTCATAACTTAAATGATTTGGCTTTTAAAACCATTGGAAAACTTGCTTATCTCTTTGAAATATAATACTTTTTTTTATTTCCCTTCTTCTAATGACATAGGATTTAAATAAAAAGTCATGATTGATTAATGACTTGACTTTTATAAAATTAAGCTCATAATAATTAATTAAGTGAACTTAATTAATTATCGTCACCACAACAATAAACTCCTTAAGTCAATACAAATGCTCAGCCAGGCCTATCACCAGGACACCCTGCCCAAAATAGACACTGCCAAAAATAAACTTACTATAAATAGTAAGTCCCTCAAACTGGAAACTCTGCAAATGAATCAACAATTCCACTAATACCAATGCTCAGGTGCCTTGCTAAAAATAGAAACCATGACGATCCCAAAATAAACACTTGCTATAAATAGTAAGTCTGTCAATCTAACTCAAACAAAGAGCAATCCTGGCATCACAGACCTCCGGAGTGGAAACTGACCACTGGCTCTGCCACATGACCCCCTCCAACATCCTAATTAGCCTATGAGGGTCCCAGAAATAAGCTAATCCCATGTGCCTAAAACCAGGGACATTATAGTCCTCCCTTCCTGAAATTGCTTGTCCCCAAGCAATCTTAGGATAAAAACACAAAAGTCCACCCGGATCCCAAGGATAGAATGGAGTAATGTCCCTGCGATCACCTGCAAACTCCTGAGATGAAATCACCATCCATTGAGCTAACCAAAACACACTATCATCATGCCAACCATAGCGATCCGCACAACCTGCAGTGCTAAACCAGACACTACCTGGATCCCAATAGAGATGAAACTCAACCATCCATCACAAGGAAAAATGGATATCCAATATCATCTGATAAATCAACTCTCCCTGCACATCCTACCAATCTGCTATGTGTATGAAGCCCATCTATGTAACAGGGACAGGTACTCCTGTAACCCAGATATCCATCCTCCGCAATACCATCCTGGATATACTGACCCTGCAAGTCGCCTCCTTCTAACTTGCAGTAACCCACCCTATCAACTACATATGGAATAAACCCATCCCAAGAAGAATGGTATAACCTTGGAGCCAACCTACATTGACGCGCAAACAAGTCCTCAACCGGTGGGTCAAAAGAGAAGTGATGAGCACTCCTCACTATGTAATCATGGTGAAATGCTCCAATCCCTGTCAGAGGCTCATCAAAATCAAACCACGAATCAAGAGATGGCTCCAATCTCTGACTCTGAACAACTGGTCGGGTAGGATCCTGGGTAACTCTCTTAGCAAACCCAACCACAAAATCCCTGTGAGGAAGCATTGTAGTCAAAGTATCTACAGTCCTTCCCTCTAAAAGTTGAATACCGCGAGAACCCCGAATGAGTGTACCCTCAGATGCTCCAAAAGGACCCTCCTGCAAAATTCGACTCTCAAGCAAGTAATCGATGAACGACTCTGTGCAGTAGAAACTATAAGAAGCAGCATCAACCTTCTCCCTTGCAATCCACAGTTGATCCCTCAGAAACCATGGCACTACCAACTGCCCATCTTTATCAGCTGTATGAGGTGAAGTAATAGATTTGCTTCCGGCAGAAGGACACAAATCACCATGGGAACTAGTCTCCAAACCAGATGATACCCTGCCCATATCCTATAAACCAGAGGGAGTAGTGTCAGAAATTGGCACACAACTCTCTAGCGAATCCACTCCTACTACCCCTGGACTCTCAATAACCTGCTCCGTATCATTTGTCATCATGCTAACAGCTAGATAACCTGATACCACAAAACTCTCTCTGCAATCCTCCACTGAAGCACTCACCTCCTTTGTGTCTACTGCATTTGTCCCCAGGATGGATGTAACTGTGTCACTAACACATCCGTCACTGCCTATTGTGGAAGCTGACTCACCACCAACCAGTACTATATGCAACTAAACTGGATCTATGGCTGGCAAAGACTGAATCCGCTCCAACTCCACAGTCACCTCTCCCAACTGCAACTGCGACTCCTGAAGATCCAACTGAGTGCTCTCTAACACCCCAACAGTTGCCTGAAGCTCATGGGTGAGCTCAACTACCTCCTATTTCCCTAACAACGCCTCATAACAGGTACTGCTCCAAACAAGTAGGTGCTCCCTGTTAGCTACCAAGTGTACATAGCTCTGCCTCATAATCCTAATAGCCTCTCGAAGCGAATGAATCTTTGCTAGGGAAAGGTAACTACCACCCTGCTCATCTATCATAGGAGCACCCCAACCGTAAACAACCAACATATGTCGGATAGCATCATAATCTTCAAGAGATGAAGAAATATCTCAATCGCTCACCCTCAGTTGTCCAGACACAAAATGTCTCTGTATGCCTTGGCTCTCTTGTACATTCTCAGTCTCATTGATCGCATTGTCATAGGAAACTGTGTCCACCAAACTCACCTCATGATCACTCTCCTCATGTGCGCTAACAACCTCGCACATGTCCACCAACGAGGTATCGCTACTGGGTACCTCTACAAATACCTCATCTGAAGGAGTGGAAACCCAAGCTGTAACAAACTCCTGCCACTCATATGCTTCCCCATCCTCATTCGTGAGTCCTTGTAAAAAAAGATCCTAGGATCCACTACCATCAGATGAAAACGCTGAGTAAACACCCAATGTCTTACATAAGAAACCAAACTCACTGCAGCACACATCATCATCACACCCAACATCAGAGGTATCCACCATGCTAATATCAACATCGTCTATCTGAGACCCCTCTTCTTTCTTTGGCTGCATACTTGACTCAATGTCATCATGAGAATCATCAATACTGTAGCATGAATCTATATCACCTGACTCCTTTGTAACACTCCCATCATGAGAGTCATCACTAGGTAGCTCCATGCTCACATCCTCTGTACAGAAAAAGACTTTTGTCTCCTGCACTAACTCCACACTGTGAATGCTTTCATAAAAATTAGAGTTGTCAGAGCTCATATACGCCTCGCAGTCCTCAAAAATAACACCATCATCTAAGGTGTCAGAATCCATAGTGGTGTCTACAACATCCTCTACTCTCACTATCCACGACATCAACAACAAGCTTCCATAAAGGATTGTTGTCCTGGAAATTAAACTTTGTGTCACTATTACTACTACCAACTGATGAAACACTGCCATCAAGGGTAGTGAACATGTCATCAACCTGATCTGTGTCACTAATTCTGATAGGCTCGGGATGTTGAAACTATGTACCACTATCTGCCAACAAGACAGGCACATCCACATGTCCCTATAAATAATCTCCACCCTCAGGTGTGCAAATAGGACTAGTGGCCAGTCCACTAAGTACAGGAACATCTCCACCATAATCAGGAACTACTCAAAAAATCATCATACAGATTCTTGGATGTTTCACTTGTAAAAATCCCTCGTCTCTCCTTGTATCTTCCCTATGAAGAAGACCTATTGAACAAAGAAACCAAGTAATTTTTTGTTTTATCGACAGTTGTTGGGTCTAAAACTTTTCCATTAAGTCTTTCCCGAGTTTGCCTCAGTTTCTCCATGTTTTTCATCATGGCATCTGTCTGTTGTCTAAGAATAGACATACTGTCCAACTAGTTTCCATGCTTTCTAGATTTCCTGGGTTTGTCCATGATTAAAATAAAAACAAGAGTGTTGATCACTCAAGTCAAACAATTAAGATCAATGAATTCCACCCCAACGGGATGGCAGGAAATTGCTTTGATACCACAATAAAGAGCCTACCTGGCTCTATCTCTGAATTCGCTTGCAAAAGTTTTATTTGTTTTGGAATTGTAATATGATATGAATTTTTAACATAGTTTGCCAAGTAAGAACAATAATATCACAAAAATTCCTTAACATCTCAATTCCATTTAAATACAAATAACCTTTTATGGATCAAATTTCAAGGCATTCTATTTGATTCAATTAAAAACCCCAATTACAAAGTACCAACACCACACCTCTGAATATTCTGATTTAAACAAATTTGACAATCATCACAAACAAGTTTATTAAATGAAAAACCTGATTGTAGTCTCCAGCGTCTTCAATGTTGGCCACAACTATTAGCATGCAGGACAACTGCTGATTATTGATGCTCACGCCACCAACAAAACTGAAAGTCAACTTCTCTATGGATTGCGGCTAAAAATTGCAAACTGTAACTTCTTCAATGGCGTCAAACCCCAAGACGTCTATCTCAATTCCACAATGCTGTTTGAATTCTAGCACAATTCGCAAGCAAGAAAAGACCCACTCAAAGTGCAATTGACACACGAAGAATTTACAATTCTTCTTGCTGAATTTTCGAAACCCTCAACTCCAAACTCAGAGCAAATTTAAAAACAACCAGTTTCAAATGAATGAGAAGCATAAAAATCCCCCATTCGATTTCTCCTCCATGTCTTTTATATTCTCTCCAAAAAGAAATTGAACCCTAGCTTCTTAATCACACATTTCATAACTTAAATGATTTGTCTTTTAAAACCATTGGAAAACTTGCATGTCTTTGAAATATAATACTCCATTATATTTCCCTTCTTTTAATGACATAGCATTTAAATATAAAGTCATTATGATTAATTAATGACTTGACTTTTATAAAATAAAGCTCATATAATAATTAATTAAGTGAACTTAATTAATTATCGTCACCACAACAATAAACTCCTCCAGTCAGTACAAATACTCTGCCAAACTATCACCAGGACACCCTGCCCGAAATAGACATTGCCAAAAACTGACTTACTATAAATAGTAAGTTCCTTAGACTAGAAACTCTACAAATGAATCCACAATTCCACTGATACCAATGCTTAGGCATCCTGCTAAAAATAGAAACCATGACAATCCCAAAATAAATAAGTTTGTCAATGTGACTCAAACGAAGAGCAATCCTAGCATCACAAACCTCCAGAGTGGAAATTGACCGTTGGCTCTGCCACACGACCCCCTCTAACATCCTGATTAGCTTATGAGGGTCATAGAAATAAGCTAATCCCATGTGCCTAAAAACGGGGACATTACAAGCACGATGCCCCTTATTTGGGTACAAAAACTCACTAGCAATTGTTCCTCCTATGGAGATGTTGCATCTTGTTTTAGGAAAGACCTATGAAGGCTGCAGTAATATTTACAAGGACTTTAAGCCTCTAACGATTCATTTAAATTCTTTGGCAATGCATATGAATATGTATGGCTCCTTATGTAGGATACAACAACCAAAGAAAGGTGTTTGAATCCTTTATTTGATGACTTTGTTGAACTTCCCAAGTGTTGTGCCTAGTATTAGTAATTTTAAAATGCCATTCAAAAAGCATCGATTCTTTCCATGAATGATGTATGACTCTTTGGTGAGCTCTTAGATAGATGAGTGGGCAAATCTTAGCTAGTATAATTAATATTTAATTTTATATCTTTTCACACAACACCCACTCCATAAAGATTTCCGACCAAAACTCACTTGGACACACAACACAATGTTTCCTACCTTTGTAATAATGATTAAACCCTCAACACAAATCTATCACTAGAAAACCTGGAAAAAATGAAAAACCTGTACAGATAAATTGTTTGCTTAAGTCTTGCAAACCTTCAATACATGGGCGAAAGCTGAGTGATTTCACGTGCAAATTGGCTAGGGCAGATCTCTCACTACCGAAACCTATCTTCGTTGTAGGGGTTTTCATTGTGAACATACATTGTCATTGATGTCAAAGGATTGTCAAAGAGGAGTCAATAGTGTGAGGGAATTAACTATAATTGTATATAAATCCATCATGTGGTAATTGTTTATCCACAACTATCATAATTGCTTTACTTTTGTCATGCATATCTTTGAGCATTTGAGTTTCGAAACTATAGTGGCTAGCAATGATGGTAAAATCAGTTTAAGTATTTTTATATTGTCATCTTTCATCTATTCTAGTTGGTAGAGGTGATTCAAAAATGTTTGTGTTAAGTTACTTTGACAATGAGCTTGCAATTGCAACTTGTTATGTTCTGCATTCTAACATAGTTAAGATTTATGACCTAGGGTTCAAAAGGAGAGTATGTCTACACATGTCTCAAATTCTAGATTTTGAACGGAATTAATCATTAGCAGACAAAAAGTTAGAAGTGACAGTATGTTCACTATGCGACTAGTTGACTTGGTGGTTGTTCTAGACATGATGCGCCAAAAGATTGTAATTTGTGCCCACCACAGATAATGTATGGATGACTGTCAGGACAAGATAAGTCTACATTGGCTAACGTATAGCATGTCCCTTCTTCTAGTGTGACATGTGGGCTTTTGGACCTAACCTATTACATGTTTGGTTTAGCATTGTGTTGGCGGTCGACTTGCAAATGTAACAACCTTTATAGTAGGTTGACATGTGCATATAATAATTGATATAATGCATATATATGGGACTTGTCCTAGAAAGTTGGAAGGTAATATGAACAATGAAAAATAGAGTGGGAGTATGTGAATGATTGTGTGAGTTGCATCTTAATCATTGTGTGGTTTCATTAAAAGATCATATGCACTGTGTGAATAGTTTATGAAGGATAATCAAATCAAAGGAAATCTATATATATTCAATCTTCCAGTTCTGCAATTCATATTGCTGGGATTGAGGTCGTTTATATTGAGTTGGTGCTCAGATCTTGGTGTAAGGGATTGGTGTCTCATATAGGTTGGTGTTTGCAAATACTATTGGGATTGGTGTCTCTAGTAGTTTGGTGCCTAATTCATATTGTAAGTGATCTATTATTTTGTGAGACTAGATTTGGGTAGTAGATCCAAGCAAACTATTCTCACTATGGTTTTCCTGGTCTTGGGTTTCCATGTATATCTGGTGTTCTTTGTGGATGTGTGTTTTGTGTTGTTTAATTGCTACATCATTGAGGAGATTTTTAAGTGCTGCTTTGATGTTTTAAGGTTCATGCTTGAAGAAATTAATGATGATAATTAATGTTTATTTAAGTTGGAATTGGGATGTATTGATTCATCCCCCTCCGCCCGNCCCCCCCCCCCCCCCCCCCCCCCCCCCCACAAAGTATATTGTGTCCTTGATTCATCATAAGGTTGAAAAAATTGAACAACCCAAACTTTTTGAAATGGTTTCACCAAAATATAATAATGCAAAATGACTCAAATGAGTCTCTTTAGCGCTTTTTATAATCTTCTGAGTAACTTTTCAAAAATTAGATTTTAAAATTACTTTTAAAATAATAATCCTTTTTGCTCTATAAAGTGACTTTATTTGATTTTTAATGTTTACAACACTTTAGTCACTTATAATTCACCTAATTAAATAATTAATGTAAGTTGTCTTTTAATTTTTCTTTTTCAAAAAAAATGATTATTAAAATTATTTTTCACATCTAGTCGAAGTTGCAGAAAATACTAAAATAGTTTGAAGGTGAATTTTGAATGCACCAACATACGTGAAAGCACACTAGAGATTCAACTTGATAAAAATTGACACTTTCCACAAATAAAACATTCTTCCGAGAAGTTTGGAATGCACTTGAAATAGTGAGATTGCCTTTAGAAAGCATCAATAGACTTTTCTTCATCCCTTGAACACAATGTCAAAAATTGAACTTGGTTCTGAAAAGGTTGGCGCTCTTCAAGAAAGCTGGAGCTGACCAAGATGTTGGAATGACCAAAAATGGGGACATTACAATGCATCTTCCAAGTATGTATTTCCTTAAACCCTTGACATTTGAATTGAAACCCTCACCTACCTACTTACACAACTTGATGTCATTAAATAGTGGTAAAGAATTCTTTCAAATGCCTATCTACATGTTTGGGCCCCTTAGAGACATGATTGGTGCATAAATGTAGATGGTTACTAATGCAAAGGGTATGGTTTCATATACACGATCATGTGAAGATGTTGCTAGTAGGCATGGATGACTTGTACCCTCGGCATATGGCCCTTGGTTTCCTTCTTAGACTGCTTGAGATGGATTCAGGCATGGGATTTTGGACTGCAAGCTAGGCTGTCAATCTCTCTATGTTTCAGGTAGCTTCATTAGTTTTCATCTTTTGACATTTTATCAAATAAATCCCAATTTGTCATAGTTGAGTATTTATATTCATCTACTGGATTTGAGGATGAAGCCCCTTTGGTTTCGTGAAGCAATTTCATTTAGGAATTTCACTTGTGTTGAAAAGGTTCTAGTTATTCCAATAAATTTGATTAAAAGTATTCAATTCCAGTACATGTGTCTGAATCCTTTTACAGTTTATGCAATGTATTGCCAAATTGAATCATCACATCTTTCTTCACTTAATCCAACAAAATTGAAGTACAAACTTTTAAAAAATTGAGTCGCAATTTAATGTATTGAATCATTGAAAAACCTAAGTTTGAATGCAGTTTCGTCGACTGCATAAAGGTATATGTTTTCGCAAACAAGACAAAAGGTATTATGACATGCACAAGTTGACTATCTTGTTTAATATGAAACTTACATCATCCTTATTATTTGTTTCTATTAACTCCTTATACACAGCTATTCTTGAGGCTGCACGAAAAGCTCCTTTTAAGGATTTGTCGTCACGAATTTCTAGTGGATTTTCATCTGGAAGGTAATTAAAATATATTGTTTTTCAAATTTCTTTCTTTTCATCTTTTTCAATTTCAGATTCACAAGCGAGGGGTGGATTTCTCTAATGAAAAATAGCTTTTTTTCAAGAATTAAACCCATATTCAGGATTAGCTTATATCGAGATATAGGTTAATAAAATTTTAATGTTATGTCCTGAATATATTCTCAGTCTATTTGGCATGCATATTTGCTACAAAATATGATTTTATTGCATTATTTGAACCATTTGTTGTCAATGTTTTAGTTCCAATTTGCAGCGCTGCTTTAATCTCCCCCAAAAAAGCCAGTTTGGTACTCATTGAAACTGAAGTTCTTAAACACTTTTTTCATTTAAACAGAAGGTTTTTAAACTAAGTGAAGGTAGACTTTTTGTCATCACCTAACAATCATGCTTAATGCATTTTCAACTGAAAAAAGACTGACAAAAAGGCTCAGATAAACGGTCCTAAAATTGGGATATCAATAAAGATTTATTACTAACGAAATTGGACAAGCTTTAATCAAACATCCAAATCAAATTACTGACAGCCTTTGGAATTACAAGAAAATGAAAAACATTAAAATAAAATTAGTGTTATAAAAACATGATCAACTCATAACTCATTTATCACACCATCCACACAAGGTTGCGCAGTTTGAAAAAGAAAATCCTGATTACTAAATTGTGACTTAATTTAGCATATGCAATTTCAATAAGTAAAGAAAGACATGTTTTCTATTAACTCGACTACTTCACAACCATTTTAATTTATAGTGACAGATTTTATAATTATAAATTGCTGCATGAAAGCTTATTTCAATATAAAAGTATTAATGATCATACAAACAATTTTCTATCTAAGTTCACCTGAAGAATTTTAAAATTTGTAAATATCTTTCTCAATAAAAATTATCCTACTTTGCAGTAAAAATAAGGTGTGCTCCTACAATGGTTAAGGGGTGGCAGACCTTGAGCACCTTCAGTCAGTAGAGGATAGTAGTTAAATATACATAGCAAGTAGATAGTTGGTTTAATAAAGTGTATTAGGGAAAATCGTGAAGTTTTATAAATAAGACAATTTCCCTAATGGCATTAGGGGATATAAAGATGACACAAGAAGTATGTTGTTTAATAAAGATCGCCATGCATCCATCACACCTAAAGAATGTACATATCATGACAATAATCATCATGAGATGTTATATGGAGGCTCATAACATCAATCATAAAGTCAAGTTCTCTCCCCTACCAAGAGTAAAGAATATCATCAAGTTGCAATATATCAATCAGCAAAAGGATGTGTCAAACAGGGTGAAGATCAATCATGTGTGAAGACATCATCATCAGAGTAAGGAAGTATGCTAAAGAGATGGACACATCAATGTCAAGGAGAAACTTATAATGTTTCATGACCAACAGTTAGCAAGACATTATGGAATAAGCAGATCAATCACATACAACCGATGGAGAGGATATGGTAAGAAACTGATTACTTGAAGTTGATCATCATCGATCATACTTGAAGACACAAGTAATCGATAAGATATGTTATCGATGGAGAATCAGAAAGATTAGAGAGCATGAAAAAAATTAAGTAATCATGATAATCGACATAGGGATAGCAAGCATACGATTGCTTGATCAGACCAATCATACATAAAGATAAGACATTATGAAAAATCCAGATATATTATCAAAGATATCAAGGAAGATACGATAGATAGATTGGCAGATTGACTAAGGCATATATGATGGGAGAAAGTGATGACATCTATTAAGCATTTTGACAAGTGTTGGACAAGCATCAATTAATGCTAAACATCAATAATGGAAGACAGCGACTTGTAGAAATTACAACTATTGATTATAACGAAGCAATAATTAATAATATAGATTTAAGACTAATCAGATGATTAGTCATAATCATCAATAATGATAGCAAATTGATAAGCAAGTAATTTTTTAATAATCATAAGCATGATAAGTGGCAGCGATTACACAAGTAATACAATCAATCATTTGTTGAAAGATTAATGTTGAGCATCGCTGATAACAGCGATTAGTCATAAAGGCATCAATTATGCTAATCGGTATCATTTGTGTACAAAACCAATTTGTTATGAAGAACGACAATTGCTGGATGTGTCTCATCAAACATGAAGAGGTGCAATCCCTATGATCTGCAAGATGTAAGATGGCAATCAAATCCATTCCTTTCAGCATCAATTCATAAACCATTTATCTCTTATTTATATCCATATTTAGATCTGCTCAATCAAGCATTTGCCTTTGGCATCAAACGGTTGCATACAATTAAGGATCAGCATCAGAGAGAGCACCATCATTGTTGGATAAGTATATTGTCAGATCAGAAACAGCATCATCATTGTTTCAAGGTTATATTTCCAGATCAGAAACAACAGCATATTTATAATTGCACGGTCATATCGACATATCAGACACTACAAATATTTCTATATGCAATAATTGGATAGTGATTGCATGATTTGAAGGATCAATATCAGACATGGCTTATATAGCAACATTGCTATCATCAGGAGGAGATTCGTTGCATAACTTACATTGATACATCAAGAACAGCAGAGATCTCTATATATCTGCAGATTGGAGTATCTTAACTTTGCATAATTCCTAAAGTCAAATCAGATACAGAAGTGATCTAACATCCAATCCACACATTATTATTTGCAGATTATACATATTACCAAGATAATCTTGGCATTATCGATATATAGACCTAATCATCTTTCCATACATCTAAGTGTCAAATTAGAGATAGCAGTGGTATTGTCATACATATTCTATCAATTTTATAACATAAGACATTTTTAAGTGGTTTCATAGATCATCATTCCTAGTGTTAATTGAGACTTTAAGGAAAGAAGTCTCTTGCAATTTATTTTGCAAGTAAGTTTCACAATTTCATAAGTTATCACAAAAGGGGACATTACACTTTATGCAGAGGCACTAATTTATTTTCTTGATCCAAACTTGGAAAAGAAGTTAAAAATGATCACATATTCACATCAAATAGTTATCCTCGTCAATTAAAAAAAAAATTATCCTCAAAATTTTCAATCATATTTTGTATTCTAGAGATAAATGCCAAATTTTTATTGTATAAAAACATTTTAAATATATATTGTTTTCATGATCTCATTTGAATTGAAATTCATTAAAAAATTTCATTTAGAGTAGAGTATAATAAATGCTAAAATTAATTTTGGCTACGGCCTTTTACCGATAAAAAAAATGCTAAAATTAAGTATTTAGTTGAATGTATGGGGTATAAATAAATAGGGGTACCGAAGATGCTATTAAATAAAGGCACCTTAAATATATGGTAAAAAGGGGATGTTTTAATAAAAATTATGTATTAGGAAATAGTGTAAAAAATTCAATAAGTTTATGTAGAAATGAAATCATAATTATTATTTAAGATTCTATGATTGAATCCTCCAGATGAAAATATATCTAGCAATTGTAAAAAAGAAAACTGTCTCAAAGTAACTAAGAGCTAGAAGGTTTCATAACGGAGATTGGAGGTTGACACCTATAAGGAGTCAGTTGATCAGATCTTGCTAGCTTGGATTTTAATTAATGTGGCTAAATTGTTAAATACATTGCCACACATTATGGGTCTGACAAGGCTTTTGTTGATTAATATAATGCTACTAGTATTAGTATCAAGACAATGTATTTGATGTTGAGAAATGTGTGACATTAAAGACCGGATATGTACAATAAAAGTTGATAAAGTGTACATCAACAGGCGTGTCCAAATCATATGGAGTACATTATTATACAAGAAAAGGACATAACTAAACAGACTCCAAAAATGTAAGAACCTATTCCAAATCTGCCCTCAATTTTTCAGTTTGGTCTCAAGGGAATTCGACAAACACTTGGTGTGCAAGGTCTGATTTTTCCTTCAGAGTTTTGTTTCATGTTTTGGATGCTTGTTTTGAAGAACAAATGCCAATATAACTCAAAAGCAAATGAGAGTACAATGCAACATAAATATGAACAGCCAACTAACTTAAGGAAAGACCATTGTATTGCAGGTATTTAGGTTTGAAACAATTTATTACAGTCCTGATAACAGTCATAAATCAGACTGATACAAAATAATGACAAGGGCATTACATCATATAAACAATATCTTCACCATACCTGTGTTGTTGCAAGCTGATGGAGGTGACAATGAGAGCTGGAAGAGCCGATTGCTGGATTGTTACGAAGTCTGAGATAAACTAAGAAAGGTGGCAGCCTGATCACACTTTATAACTCCCAAAATGCATTCCACAATGAAGTCGTCTAGGGAAAAAGGTTGGATATGAAGCTCCAATGCTGATATGTAGTCAAAATGGATGTCGACTCATGCCAATAACCTCTAAAGGGCTCATGTAATGTCCCCTTTTTGGGATGAGATAGTTTATGATTGGTTTAGACTATTATTGGCCCTCGTAGGCTAAGACTGATGGTTAGAGGGTCGCAGTTGGTAGTGCAGGAGGCTTATGCCCATTCCGGAGGTCAGAAGTGTTCAAGATTGCTCTTTGTTTGGTTCAGTTTGACACTATGTTAGCCCGCGTTTCCGCAATGGGGGGACGGGGAAACGGATTTTCAGGACGGAATTTTTTTTCCCGGAGCAGGGTACGGCAGTAGGGATGACTACATAAAAAATAGGGAAATTTTAAAATATATAGGGAAATTTTAAATATTCATATGAAAACATGGATAAAGTATGCTTATATACGTTATGGAACCTTAACATATAGTGTTTGTGTTAAATAATTTAAATTGAGAGTTCACATGAGAGTGGAAGTTGAACAAATTATCAAAACTCAAACATTATTTAAATTGATTTTATGGGACAGACAGGGGACGGGTTTTCATGTTTCCGGGACGGCTCAAATTATGCTAGAAACACGTCCCCAGGTAACATGAGTTTGACACACTATTTATAGTAAGTGACTATTTCAGTAAAAGTCAAGATTTCTAATTATAGCAGGGCACCTGAACGGGCTATGTTTGCAGTGTTGATCCTTGGCACCATTGGCTTGATCAGATATTCAGGGACTAACTATTTATAGTAAGTCAAGGGTTGATAGAGAGGGACCCTTACTATTTTTAGTAAGGCAGTTGGGTGTACAGTGGACGCAATGGTTGACTTCCAGGTTCCAGACGAAATTGTGAAATAATGATTAATTCCGGAGTTATGGAATTATTAATTAAGTGATTACTTTATTAATAAAGTGCAATTATAATATAAGGTATTAAAAATCCCTATATGTGCAATGGGGCCATGACCCTCATTTAAGCTATTTTTAAAGTGCATTAATTAGTCATAACCTAGAGCCTAAATATTAAAATATTTTAATAAAGTCTTGTGCACACATTTAATATTATTTTAAATGATTAAGAAGTCTTTAGAAGGGATTTGACCAGTTTGAGAAGTTTATAAAGGGTTCAAAAAGCAAATCGAACTCATTATGGATTATTGATCATTTTCAACACTTGGCTTTGTGCTTTGGCATTTTGGAGGTGAGACCTAGGGTTTTGCTGCAAATTGGTCTTGGAGAGCGCAACTTCTCTTTGATTTAATCTTTCCAAGGGTGTGAAAGATCATCTGAGGTTTGCTAATTGGTGGCTTTATCTCAGAAGTCAGATTGTGCTTGATTGTAGTTGTTTAATCAATATTTTCAGAGGTAACTTAGAGCAGATCAGAAGTTATTGAAGATGAGCATTATTAAATTTCTTTATTGTTGGTTGTGCCTTCTTCATTGGCACGTGGGAATCATTCGTGTGTAGATTGGAAGTGATAATCTACAGAGAATTTAAAGGGTTTGATGATTTAATTGCTGCCATATATTGGATAGGGTTTGATGATTTTCCTTCTACTATATGACTGTTGCAAACTTTATACTTCATTCTGGGAACCATGTATGGCAGAGGGTTTCAAGGCATAACTTACCTGTAAGTTCATGAATTCTAACTCCTAATTTTTCTGGGTATTATTGATTTAGATAATAGGGGATATTTTATGAATCGGGTTGTCAATATTTTGTGAAAATACTGAGTACCTAAGTGGATATAAAAATCTGGAATTTTCAGTTGTATATTCCCTATGTAATGTCCAATTTTTTTTGAGTTGAAATAATTATTGCAATATCTTATATTTTTTTGCATTATATTGTTGTATTGAACATTGCAAATATATCAAAAAACATAAAACCCAAATCAAAGACAAGCAAAAATTTGAAAAGTAAATATCCTATCAGGGGTGGGATATTACAGTGGTATCAAAGTGGTTTCTTGCCACATTGTTGGGGTTTGATTTAAAAATTCATGGAGCTCACATAGTTGATTTTGAGTAACCAACACTCATAAGTTCAAGTAATGGGTTACTACAGTATTGTAGGGAAATCCAGGGAAGAGATTTAACAGGATGCCATCAAGATGGTGGAAAGATGTGAACAGGAAGCTCCTCGACTCCTTGAGGACTATCAGAATATGCTGGATGGTATTAAAGCACAACTCCCTTAATAATTTTCTGAACTTTTTTGTTATCTTGAGGCCTAGCAGGATTGGGCTTGTAAAGTATATTAGGAGGGTGTATAAGGAGGCAATTTCATCTAAAGGGAAAACATTCAGTCATGGGCACAGTGTGAGCAGGTATGGTAGAGCTACTAAATCAAATTATGAAGATGGTTCTACTTCGAAGCTTAATGATCAGGTTACAGGAACTCCCATAATGAGCAAGAATGAAATGAGAAGACACAGTCTATGCTTCACTTGCAAAGGTTTTTGGGAGCCTAACCATCAATGCACAGATAATGAGGTAAAGGAGCTTGATGAAGACCTCAAATGTATCATAGAGGAAGTCATGAAGGAGGCAGATTTGGAGACGCACATGTTGCATGAAGATGATGGGATTCACGAGTCACATCATTTGGAAGGACAAAGAGGATCCCATGATGAATTCATTGAGATTAAGGAGACTTATACACATGCTGATTTACATTGCAGCCAATCTATTGAGCTTAATCATGATGTAGATATGTTAGTAAATGACGAAAATGTTGGCGTGCAAGTTGTAAGCGTCAAAGATGAGAAATGTGCAGAGGATACAAGCTCTAACAGTTCTGATTTTTGTAGCAGCAGTCGTAATTCTTTGCACTATCATGAGGTAACCATCATTCCATGTGTGAAAGATGGATGTATGGACTTACCTAGTGTTGACACTCAATATTTGAGTGTTAGAAATTAATTATATGATGCAAATTCATGCCACAAGTATGGTTTTGCACACCAGACCTTGGAAAATAAATCATAAAATTCATTGGTTGGCAATGAATCCTAGGATCGTGACTTGGATGGACATGCAGTTACATTTGTGGTGGAAGTGTGTGAAGATATTGTTATATCAGCAACTTCTACCTTACCAGTTGAGCCATCTTTTGAGGTACATAGCAGCAGTATCTTAGTTATTAATGTGTGCACTGATGATAGCACACATGATGTTGCTTATCATAAGGTGAGTGATGTGGATACAACCTCATATCACAGTGCAAATTTTGAGTCAGAACACTTGCATGGTAGTCATTGGTTTCAGAGTCATCATTTGGTTAGGCAACTCAAGGTTAATGATAGCATGATTGCCACAGCCATAGAGCACTTTGATGTTGCTCATCAGATGTTGGCTATGTTTGGTTGGGGTACTATGTCAGATGAGCACGGTGATTGTGACCTTTCCTTGGCAGAGTTCCATGCACTTCAAGAAACCATTGAAATAATGAAACGTAACTACTTACAGTTATTGGTTGATAGAGACTATCTTCTCGAGTGGGATTGCACTTGCTATAATGCCTTGAAGGAAAGGAGGTAGACGAGCTCACTCATGAGCTTGATGTGACTATGGACTCCTTGGAGAGAGCGCAGTTGGCTCTTCGTGAGTCTTAGTCATGGATTGAGGAGCTTACTGTGAAGTTGAGTTTGATACAATCTTCACCATCTTCATATACAATTCAAGTTTCCATGGCAGCAGTTGGTGGGGATCTTATATCCACAGTTTATGGTTGTGAGTAGGTTGAGGATGTGGCTACATCCAGCACAATTACAGCTGAAGTTGATACAGATGGGATGAGTACATTGAGCAGCAGAGAACCAAATGTTGCACCAGGTTCTCCTGAGGTTAGTCCATTGACGGGTGATCCAGGGCAAATTTTTGGTAGCTCTTGTGATGTAGAGGTAGATTCGCCAGTGAATTGTGTGACAGTTCACGACACCACTCCATCTTCTTCACGAGACATATGTAGAGTATCATCTAGTTGGGAGATTGGCTCTCATGTTGATTTGTTTCCCTTCCTTGGGGAAAAATTAGTCATTTCATCCCATGACTATGAGGGTCAACCATTGACCGAGGTTGGAGCTTTTTATCATGACTGCATAGGGAGTACTCCTCACTTCTTTCCTGATCCACACAGAGGATTTGATGATGCATCGGTGTGGATTGGCTCCGAGGTTGTACCATCCTTGGTGGGATGGGTACTCACCATCTTCATTAGATGGAAGCAGAAGTTACAGGTGTTCAACTCCATCTTTGGTGGGGAATTACTTGCAGGCACAACACATCCATGGGAGTCTAGCAGAGGTTGGAGATAGTTGTGGTGTTGCAGATGTCTTGAGTGATTCATACCTCCACATAGCAGATGGATGCGAGTTCAGTGGGCTTTGGGAACTGAGTGATGACAGGGTTAGCACTAAAGTTGGTTGGGTCCCATTGATTGGCTTCACCACTTTTGGCACGGTCAAGTTGAGTTCAGAGTTGAGCAGCATAAGTCTGAGGATGTTCTTGTAATGTTCAAAACCCCTAGCTAACTGGAAACTTCCCAAATATTCCTTCGTTAGGTTAGTACAACTTCTATACCTGGGTCATACGGTGTGAGTTGATGGTCGTACGGTGAGAATTGGTTGATCGTATAGCTAGAAAGGAAGGTTGTACGGTAAGGAGTGGTGGTTGTACGGTAAGAGTTACAGACCGTACGGTGTGGATGGTGAGGGTCATACGGTAGGGAGTTGCAGGCCGTGCGAAGTGAGGGTGAGGGCCGTAAGGAGGGAATGAGGAACGTACTGAAGGTCGTATGATGTGAGTTTAGGGCCATACAGTGTAGACTGGGGTTAGAATGGTGTTTGTGGTGTCTCCAGCCTTCGATACGCTCAGATCTATTTAATATACTTCATAAGGAATTTTAGTACTCAATACAATTCGGGAAGAAGTGCTTGCAAGAGGAAACAATATTGATAATTGATGGTGCTTCAGATTTGCCAGATCCGAAACCAGAGAACAAGCAGAGTAGGTTGAGGGTTGAATCCCACCGAAACTGCAAATACCAAATAGGGAGGGTCTTTCACCTCTGAAATGGCAAACAACAGAACTCCAACAAGAATTCGCAATTACAAATAAAATATCAAAACTCAACATATGAAATACATCCTACACGCTGGTCATAAATACCCGTCGAACAACCCCCGAGGTGTACAAATAAAGCTGACACGACAACACCTAGACCTACGCTAAAAGAAAATATGGGCCCAAGATAAACTAAATCAATCAGAACCCAAATATAATTATTATTATTTATTTAATAACGGGGATATTATAGTCCTCCCGTCCCAAATATTGCTTGTCCTCAAGCAATCGCAAACTGGGGTGTTCCAAAATCTTCTCGCCTTCCTAGGTGGTGTCTTCTAGTGGTAAATCCTTCTAATGCACAAGAAATTATTTGACTGTGCATGTCCTCTGCCTCTTCTCCCGAATGTCGATGATCTCAGCTGGTTCTAACACTAACTTTCCTCCTTCGTCAAGAGGTGGCAGATCTGTTGAGACTGTGATATGTTGACCCATAGCTTTCTTCAGGCAAGAAACGTGAAAGACGTGGATTCGACTACCTTCCGGCAGGTCCAATTCGTAGGCAACTTCACCTACTCTTTGCACCACCCGGTAGGATCCGTAGAAACGTGGTTTCAGCTTGTCCTTGCCACATGTCTTCAGGGAAGATTGTCTGTATGGTTGAAGCCGGAGGTACACCAAATCACCAACTTCAAAACTTCTCTCTATTCGGGATCTGTCAGCGTACATCTTTTGTTGGTTCTGGGCCCTCTGAAGGTTTTCCTTGAGAGACTTTAAAAAGTCCAACCCTTCTTGTAGACAATCCTTGGCCCTCAGCGCGCAACTATTGCCCAGTGCCATATCCACAAATGATGGCGGAACATAGTCATACAGTGCTATGAAGGGCGCCATGCCAATCAACATGTGGTACGTGGTATTGTAGCAGTGTTCACCCAAATGCAACCACTTAACCCGTCTCTTCTGTTGTGCCGAAACATAGTTCTTGAGGTAGCCTTCCAGCCATTTGTTCACAATTTCGGTTTGACCATCAATCTGCGGGTGATAATTGGTGCTCAGTGACAACTTCGTCCCTGCAAGCCAAAATAGATTTGTCCAAAAGATGCTGAGGAAGTGGTTATCCCTGTTGCTGACGATGTTTCGAGAGAGACCATGCAGGCGAAACACCTCAGGAAAAAAACAGATCCGCTACTTGTGTGGCCTGATATCCTATGGGAATGGCGAAGAAGTGTGCAAACTTAGTCAGCCGATCGACCACCACGAAGATACAATCCTTCCCTTGCACCTTGGGAAGCCCTGAGATGAAGTCTATCGAGATGCTATCCCACTTTTGCTCAGGTATCGGTAATGGTTGTAGGAGACCTATTGGTAGTGTGTGCTCAAATTTGTTCTGCTGACAAGTAGCACATGTCAGTAAGTACTACGGCTAACAGCACATTCCGGAACGTATTGTTGGACATCTTTCTTAAGACCTTTCTAGGAAAATCTTTCTCTTATTTGTCTGTAGGTTTTTAGATACCCTAGATATCCGACCAAGGGTGAGTCGTGCATCTCCTTTAAAATTTTATCTTTCATCTTGGACTCGGGCACTAAATAAATCCTGTCCTTATAATAAATGATGTCGTCGACCACCTTGTATTTGCCGTCATGCACTTCGCCATCCATCACCTGACACGCAAAAGGGTTCTTCGAATATTCAACTAACAAGTATGCCTTCCAATTTTCCGAAATCTGAGACAACGAGCATATAGCGGGCTTCCTTGATAAAGTGCCAAGCCACAACATTATTCTTCCCTTTAACATACTCAATATCAAAGTCAAACGCCTGGATTTTGCTCACCCACTTCTATTGTCTTTCGTTCAACTCCTTTTGTTCCAAGAAATACCTCACGTTGTTGTGGTCCGTATTGACGACAAACTTAGCTCCCACGAGGTACTGTCTAAACTTCGTCAGGGCGTGCATGATGGCAAGCATTTCTTTTTCGTAGATGGAATACAACTTCTCCACTCTCGAGAGTTTCCGACTCTCCAATGCAATCAAATGACAATCCTGCATGAGTATGGCCCCGATGCCTTCTCCTGATGCGTCGCATTCGATGATGAAGGGCCGAGTGAAATCTGGTAATGCAAGGACCGAACAGGAACTCATGGTTTCCTTTAACTTGTCAAAGGTACATCGTCCCTGTTCATTCCATTGGAAAGACCCTTCACGAACCTTCTATAGTAGCTGCATAATCCAAAGAACCCACACAGCTCTGCGAGAGTAGTCGGAGGCAGCCAATCCAAAATGGCTTGGATCTTTTCTTGATGCACTTGAACACCTTGACCACTGACAATGTGTCCTAGATATAGTACCTTTGTCATCCCAGATTCACATTTAGATCTCTTGGTGAACAGGGATTGTGATTTCATGATTCCTAGCACTTTGTCCAAATGCCTAATATGTTCCTCCCATGTCTTGTTGTAGATGAGTATGTCGTCAAAGAATACCAACAGGAACTTCTGCAGTTGTTTGCTGAAAATGTGATTCATACAGGACTGGAAAGTAGTGGGTGCATTAGTCAATCCGAATGGCATGACCAGGAATTCATAGTGCCAGTAGTGACAACAGAAAGTTGTCTTCTCCACATCTTGTTCCCTCATACGGATCTGGTGGTAGCCTGAGCGGAGGTCTATTTTGGAAAAATAGATGGCCCCAGGCAACTCATCCAGTAGCTCGTCAATCCTAGGAATAGGGTACCTATTTTTTATGGTCTTTTTATTCAACGCACGGTAGTCCACACACATCCGCATGGTACCATCTTTCTTTTTACCAACACCACTGATGATGCGAACGGACTGGAACTGGGCCTGATCGATCCCTTGTCCATCAGTTCCTAGATTGTCTTTTCAATCTCATCCTTAAACCTTTTAGGATGGCGGTATGGAGTGGTGATGACAGGCTTGGCTCCCTCTTCCAACTCAATGGTATGCTCAAAACCACAGTGCGAGGGTATGCCAGGTGGAATGTCGGCAAAGACCAAACTGTGTCTGTCCAACACCATCTGGAGTTCGTCGTCATGGTAGTACGCTTGTTGGCCCTTCAGAGGGGCGGTTGAAACCAAACAGTGTACGGCCCAGACGACGTCATCATGTCTAAAAATGCCCTCCATTCATTGTGCCAAGATTTCCTCCGGACCGTCATTAGACATCCCCCTCAGAACCACTTTCTTTCCATCCACCTCGAAAAAGAACTCCATTCTCTTGAAACTCTGTGTATTCATCCAGAGTCTCCATCCACTGAATGCCTAGTATAACCTCCATGTTATCCAAATCTACCACGAAGAAATCGTCTGTGTTCAGTTGCGGAACCAAATGGGTACACGACAAGAGGTTTCCTCCCGCCACCTTGACTTCAAACCCTTGATGTGCCTCTATACACAGATCTCTTCTGTTGACCAGTGATGAGTTAATAAAGTTGAGTGTGGCCCCACGGTCGAGCATTACCACAACCCATTGTCCCTAGAGCGTACCCTGTACGCGGAACATAGTATACCTCGGGGTGCCAACAAGTGCCGCAATGGCACCTCCCTACGAACCAGTGTGGCAATCCTCTCCGCACGGTCAGAATCTTGTTGTTCGTCCCCTTTGGCTTTGGGTTCTTTTTCTTCTTCTTCGAACATCACCTCAATGTAGTGAATCTTTCCTTTGCCCAGGCATCGGTGCCTTGGTTCCCACGGCTCCTTACAATTGAATCATATTTTCCTTCTTCTCAGATCCTGTTTGGAAGCCTCATCCAACAATGGCTTCTTTGGTGGGGGTTTGTTGTCTCTTTACTTCGGAGCAAGTGGTGGCTTGGGGTGTGAATAATTCCTTGAGGAAGAGGAAGAAGTCCCCATGTCGCGTGCCTTTTTCATTGCTTCCATGAGCGTGATTGGGTTGAATCCGTTTACCCAACCTCTGAGAGGTTCCATCAGTCCATCCACAAACAAGACAATTAGGTGCCTTTCCAGAGATATCTGCCACCAGCAGGGATAGCCTCTAGAATTCAGCAATGTAGTGGTCAACTAACCCGGATTGCTTCAGTTGAGCGAGCTCTTTGAAATTAAGCTCTGGATCTTTCCCGTCGAAGTGGTCTATCAACCTCTCTGTGAACTCGGCATACGACGTTATTTGATCATGACCGAGGGTTACCATACCATGATGGCACCATTCGTACGCGATCCCATCCAGGTGGAGGGCTGCAAACTTGATTGCCTCCTTCAGCATCGGGTTAAGTTGAAAGTATGTGTCCGTCTTTTGTACCCATGCCCATGTAGTTGTTTATCCGGCTCCCTCAAAAGACTTTCGTTGAAGCCCATTGTTGTAATGGTTGTAACCACTTCCTCTTGAGTATTTCATTCGTAGTTCAACGTAATCTCTGAAAGACAACTTATCCTCGAGATTCACGTTCCTCCAATCCCACATTAGTTGATCATGCATTTCCTCGAAGGTGGGCTCTAGTTCCCTTTGAGATGCTTCATTTCTTGGCGGAAATGTCAGCATAGATGGTTGAGGGCGTGTATGAGATTTTTCTCTCCTTGTGACTGAGTTATCGCTGCCATGTCCATTTTGTTCCCAATTCATCCTTCCTTCAGTTAATTTTTGCAAAGTCTCTTCCATAAGTCATTGTCATTCTTGCCCTTTGATCATGGTATCATTGAGTTGAGCCTGACTTCTGGTTAACTCCCTCAATAATTCCATAGCTGCAGTAGCCGGGTCTTGTGGCTCCCCCATTTTGTCGAGAGAACAATACCTCCTTCTGGCATATATGCGAAACTCTTTCTGCATTTACTACCCAACAGGATGGCAAGATCACCAACTCTAATACCACTGTAATGTTCCAAACCCCTGGCTAACTAAAACTTCCCAAATATTCCTTTGTTGAGTTAGTACAACTTCTATACCTGGGTCGTACGGTGTGAGTTGATGGTCATACGGTGAGAATGGGATGATCGTGCAGCTAGAAAGGAGGGTTGTATGGTAAAGAGTGGTGGTCGTACGGTAAGAGTTACAGACCGTACGATGTGGATGGTGAGGGTCGTACGGTAGGGAGTTGCAGGTCGTACAGAATGATGGTGAGGGTCGTATGGTGGGAATGAAGACTGTACTGAAGGTCGTACGCTGTGGGTTGAGGGTCGTACGCTGTGGGTTAAGGGTCGTACAGTGTAGAATGGTGTTCGTTGTGTCTCCAGCCTTCAATACACTCAGGATCTGTTTAATATACTCTGTAAGGAACTTTAGTACTCAATACAATTCGGGAACAAGTGCTTGCAAGAGGAAATAATATTGATAATTGATAGTGCTTCAGATTTGCCAGATCCGGAACCAAAGAACAAGCAAAGTAGGGTGAGGGTTGAATCCCATTGAAACTGCAAATACCAAATAGGGAGGGTCTTTCACCTCCGAAATGGCAGACAACAAAACTCCAACAGGAATTCGCAATTACAAATAAAATATCAAAATTCAACATGAGAAATACATCCTACACGCCCGTCATAAATACCCGTTGGACAACCCCTGAGGTGTACAAATAAAGTCGACACGGCAACACCTACACCTACGTTAAAAGAAAAGATGGGCCCGAGATAAACTAAATCAATCGGAACCCAAATACAATTATTATTATTTAATTTAATAATGGGGATATTACAGTGATTTTTGCAAGGCTTCTATCTGGAGTTTGGGATCCTTCCAGTAAATCGGGATTTCAGACAGAGCTTACTAGGGAGTTTTTAGGTGTTTGTACAATGAGGAGTGCTTACAATTTTACTTTTGATCCTCATGTGCATGACCCCTTTCGGATGCATAGTTCAGTTGTGCATGTGTCAGATAGCATGTATGACAGTTCACCTTGCGCGGTCTGGGGAAGTAAACTTTGTTACCCCTCTGAGTTGCTTCCCTTTGAGTTGTCTCCTCCTGCGACACTAGTTGTTGGTATTGATTTGGTTCAGTAAGTACTGTCAGTTATTCTGTTGTTGGTGTTACAGGAGCTAGTTGGTATCCGCATGGACTTTACACAGTTGTGCCCTTCAGATACTGGTGGACTAGTGTGTTATTTTGTTTCTGAGATTGCTTGGGGACAAGCAATTTCAAGAAGGGCGGACTGTAATGTCCCCTTTTTGGGATGATATGGTTTATGATTGGATTAACCTATTATTGGCCCTCGTAGGCTAAGACTGATGGCTAGAGAGTTCCAATTGGAAATGCAGGAGGCTTATGCCCATTTTGGAGGTCAGGAGTGTTCAGGAATGTTCTTTGTTTGGTTCAATTTGGCACACTATTTATAGTGACTATTTTAGGAAAAGTCGGGATTTTTAATTATAGCAGCGCACCTAAATGGGCTATGTTTGTAGTGTCGATCCCTAACACCATTTGGTTGATCAATTATTCAAGGACTAACTATTTATAGTAAGTCAAGGGTTGATAGAGAAGGACCCTTACTATTTGTAGTAAGGCAATTGGGTGTACAGTGGACACAATGGTTGACTTCCAGGTTCATACAGAATTGAGAAATAATGATTACTTGTAGAGTTATGTAATTATTAATAAAGTGATTACTTTATTAATAAAGTGCAATTATAATATAAGGTATTAAAAAATTTATGTGCAATAGGGCCATGACCCTCATTTAAGTGATTTTTAAAGTGCATTAATTAGTCTTAACCTGGAGGCTAAATATTAAAATATTTTAATAAAGTTATGTGCACACATTTAATATTATTTTAAATGATATTAAACGATTAAGAAGTCTCTAGAAGGGATCGACCAGCTTGAGAAGTTTATAAAGTGTTCAAAAAGCAAATCAAACTCATTATGGATTAATGATCATTTTCAACACTTGGCTTTGTGCTTTGGCATTTTGGAGGTGAAACCTAGGGTTTTGTTGCAAATTGGTCCTTGAGAGCGCAACTTCTCTTTGATTCAATCTTTCTGAGGGTCTGAAAGATCATCTGAGGTTTGCTAATTGGTGGCTTTATCTTAGACGTCACATTGTGCTTGATTGTAGTTGTTTAGTCAACATTTTCAGAGGTTACTTTAGAGCAGATCAGAAGTTATTGAAAATAAGCATTATTAAATTTCTTTATTGTTGGTGGTGCCTTCATCATTAGCACGTGGGAATCATTAGTGTGTAGATTGGAAGTGATAATCTACGAAAAAATTCAAGGGTTTGATGTTGTTACCGGATCCCTCTAATATTGTGATGTCCCCAAATTAGCAAGTTTTGGGAGCCTGATTGTGGTCAGCTCATCATCGTGACTCTCGTGAGTTGGCAGTATGTTTTGAGGGTCTCAGTGGACAGATTTGTCATTTTTAGTAAGTTTGGACTTACTATTTATAGTAAGTCAGTTGGACCAGTTACTATTTTTGGCAGTGTAGTGGGTGGCCATGTTGATCAGTCATGACCAGCAGTGAATGCAGGATTTATTGCATGAGTTCATATTTATTCGTTAATGATTATTAATTAATACCTATATGTTATTAATTAATAATAAAGCCACATTATTATAATAATACTTTATTATTATAATAATTTAGAAGTTATTCCAGAGAGAGGTTAACTGATGCATCTTTTTGGAAACTATGGCGACAAAAGGGTTATAAATATGGGGCTCATTCTTGGAGTTGATCATCGAATTTTTATATAAAACTTTGTCTTGGGAATTGTTCCTGATTATCTGAATTGTGCCCTTGCTGAAGTATAAGGGTTGATTTAGCATCTGGAAGACTGATTCTTCTGGAACTGTTCTAAATTGGTTGCTGAAGTATAACCAATTACACTTCGTACTGACTGTCTGTGACTTGGAGGGAGCAATTAATTCTGAAGCTGGGTTTTTCATTTGAATTGTGACCCGCGTTAAGGGGTTGATATCATTATAGTGTGGAAGAGGCTAACAATTGGATGACATTGTTGATGTTTGTAGCTTCGATCAGATAAAATGAATGAGATATTAATATTATGAGAATAGATTAACTTATGCATATCAATATATATGGTAATAATAATAGATATTATTATTATATATATTAATGTAT
>MU226657.1:1546839-1602462 GCA_018584345.1 Thuja plicata | reverse complement strand
AACTTACCTCTTCCACTCATTGTAAGCTTGCAAAGGTGTAGAAATGAGGCACAATCACTTGAAGAAGGTCCACAAATCAAGTTTTCAACTCCTCCTTGCACAACCAAGCTCTTGCTCAAACACCTATATCCTCTTGCTCAAGACCAAATAAGCTGTTTGCACACCACAAATGAGCATTAGAAGCAACAAAAATGTCTTTAAACTCACTTTTTAGGGTTGTGGACACCAAATTTTCATCAAATTTGCAATAAAATCGCGTTTTAAGTGAATCCGCATGGCAAATTCGCTTGAAATTCGAGTTTTTGGGCAAAAAAAACCGGGTTCGAACCATAAAAAACCGGGTTCGAATTTGGGGTTGAAAAATCGAACCCTGCCAAAAACAGTCGAACCCGCAGTCGAACCGGACCCGAATTTCGAACCGGTTCGAATTTGGCAGGGTCCGCAAGGGGTAGGGGCCGAACCCGGTATCCTAGTCTATATGGGTGGAGGCGCAAAAACACGAAGTCGCTCACCTCAAAAGATTTCTCAACCCTGTGTATATCAACATACATCTTTTTTTTATTTTGAGCCTGTTGAATGTTATCCTTAAGCGCCTTAAGGATGTCTTGACTATCTTGCGTAAAATCCTTAGCTCTAGGAGCTCTACTATCATCAAGGGCTAATTCAACAAATGATGGAGCATCAAAACCATACAAAGCTGTAAATGGTGTCATCCTGATGGACATGTTATAGGTGGTCTTATAGCAATGCTCACCCGAGAACAACCACCTGATCCAAGCCCTTTGCTGCCCCAAAACATAATTGCATAGATACCCTTACACTCATTTATTCACAATCTTTGTCTGGCCATCTGTCTGTGGGTGGTAGCTAGTGCTCGGGGTAATATCAGTACCTGTTAATTGCTATAGCTCCTTCCAAAATACACTGAGAAATCTGCTATCTCAATCACTAACAATGGTCCTGGGAAGTCCATGAAACCGAAACACCTCTCAAAAGAGCAACTCTGTCACTTGAGATCTCATGTACTCAGCTGCAATGGCAAAGAAGTGTGCATATTTAGTCAACCAGTCAACAACCAAAATTATGCAATCCTTCTCCTAAACCCTCAGAAGACCTATAATAAAGTCCATGGAAATACTCTCCCACTTCTGCTCTAGGATCGGCAATGGCTACAAAAGTCTTGCTGGGAAAGTATGTTCTGCTGACAAGTCAAGCACTCTCGTACAAGCAAAGGACATCATCCTTGAGACCCTTCCATGAGAATCTCTCTCTAATCTGTCGATATGTCTTGAAGAATATTGGATGCCCTCCTAAAGAAGTGTCATGACTAGTTGTCAATTTTTTTTGTTTCAACTTACATTTGGGAACCAAGTATATTTTATCCTTGTAATAGATCACATCGTCAACCACCTTATAACGATCATCCTGAATCCTACTGTCCATGAGCTTGCATGCAAATGTATTTTTGGAATATTCCACCAAAAGGTGAGACTTCCAATCGGCTGAAATCTCAGACAATGAGCAAAGTGTAGGCCTCCTAGATAAGGCATTAGCAACTACATTCTTTTTACCCTACATAGGTAATATCGAAATCATATGCCTGAATCTTGCTAACCCATTTTTGTTGTCTCTCATTAAGGGCCTTTTGCTCAAGAAAATATCTCAAATTGCTCTAATTCATCCTAATCATAAACTTATTACCCACCTAATATTTTCTAAACTTGGCCAACGCACGTATGATGGCCAATGTCTCCTTATCACAAGTGGAATAAAATCTCTCAACACCCCGTGATTTCTGGTATTCATATGCTATGGGATGTCGATTTTGCATCAACGCAGCTCCTATACCCTCTCTTGAAGCATTACTCTAACACAAATGGCTGCATGAAATCTGGTAATGTTAACACAGGACAAGTGCTCATCACATCCTTGAGCCGATCAAATGCCACCTAGGCCTCATCTGACCATTTGAATGCCCCCTTCTTAGTGAGATTTGTAAGAGGAGCTGCATCCTGTGAAAACCCCTTCACAAACCTCTTGTAGTAACTGCATAGGCCCTAGAAACCTCTCAAATCTGAAACATTCCTTGATGGTGGTCAATCTAAGATAGCTCTAATCTTCTCCAGGTGTACCTGCACTCCTTTCACACCAATCTCATGACCCAAGTATAAGATCTCTTGCAATCCAAACTCACATTTGGATGCTTTAGCAAAGAGGGACTATGCCTCCATGATACCAAGCACCTCATCAAGATGTCTAAGATGATCCTCTCATGTTTTGTTGTATATCAAGATTTCATCGAACTAAGAGCAATACAAACTTACGTAATTACTTGCTAAAAATGTGATTCGTGCATGATTGGAAGGTAGTAGGAGTGTTTGCCAGTCCAAATGACAGGACTAGAAACTTATAGTGTTTGAAGTGACATCTAAATGTTGTCTTATGAACATCCTCTGCATGGACATGAATCTGATGACACCCTGAATGAAGATCGATCTTGGAGAAGTAAACTGCTCCATGTAACTCATCAATCTGGGGTATAGGATACCTGTTCTTGATTGTCTTCATATTCAAGGCTCTGTAGTCGATGCACATCCTCATGATTCCATCTTTCTTTTTTACCAAAACCATAGATGAGGCAAAGGGACTCGAACTAGGTCGAATGTGTCCCATCTGAAGTGGCTCCTTAATCGTCTTCTCAATCTCTTCCTTGTAGTGATGAGGATGAAAATGTGTTGTAGTGATAACGAGCTTGAAGCCCTCCAACTCAATAACATGCTCAAGTCTTCTATCCGGTGGTAACCCAGGAGGTATGTCCCCAAACGCTAAACAGTGACAATCAAGTACCCTCTAATGTCCACATGATGTTGGGGTTTATCATTAGGAGTCTTGGATGAAACAAAACATTGAGCTGCCCATGCTACATCAACATGCATGAATAGGGCCTCCATTCTGTGTGTTGAAACTATCTTGGAACCTCCATCTGATAAAGCCCTAAATACAACTTTCTTAGCGTCATCCATAAACTCTAACTCCATTTTACAAAGATCCATAAGATATCTACCAAGAGACTGCAACCACTACATACCCAAGACCACATCAAGCTCCCCAAGTTTAATCACATAAACATCATGAGTCAAGGTATAATCACCTATCTTCATGCTAAGATGAGGAACTCTCCTAATGCAACACATGGTAGATCCATCCGCTACTCTCACATCAAACATCGAGAACTCCTCAATCTGCAACCCACGCTTCTCAACCAACTTTTCATCAATGAAGTTATCAATAACACCTGTGTCAACCAAACATATAGCTCGCTGCCCCTTAAGTACACCTTTCAAACGAAAACAATGGTACTTTGAAACCCTTGAAAGTGTAGCAATGGTCACATTAGGCTGATCGGTTGCCTAATCATCATCTAGCTCCAATTATGGTTGCTCTTGTGGCTCACTTTCATCATTGTCCTCTGATATGCTGTCTTCAATCTACTCTTCTATATCAGAGGTGACCTCTATGTAGTTTATTTTGCCCTTCCCAAGGCGTCTATGTTCGGGTGTCCAAGGTTCCTTACATGTGAAACACAATTTCTTCCTCAGCTCATTCCTCGTCTCAAAATCCATTTTGGGAGGCATGTTCTTGGTCTGATTTTGAAATTTCTGATTTGGTTTTGAGCTCTTGAAGTTTCTTTTTGGTTGTTGATATGACGAACTAGTAGTGTCTAAATCAATTGCAAGCTCTATGGCTTCATCCAAAGACTTAGGCTTATGATTCTTTACCAATCCTCTCATCCTATCATGCAATCCCTATACAAAGAGCATAGCAACTCTTTTCTCAGGCATTTTTGGAACCATAACTACAATCTTTTGGAATTCATTGGCATAGGAGTCCACACTACCAACTTGTTTTAATTGAGACAAATCCCTATAATAGACTTCCATATCCTTCCTATCGAACTTGGTGATGAGTTTTTGTGTGAACTCATCATATGAAGTGATCATGTCGTGGCATTGTGAAACAAGTCCATGATGCCACCAATCATAAGCTATACTGTCCAAATGCCAAAGTGGCAAACTGAATGGCCTTTTCCTCACTCATTGGCTTGAGTGTGAGGAAAGTATCAAGCTTATGTATCCATGCTCTAGCACTCATTTTACCGCTGCCATCAAAGTCAGGTAGAGGGACTGTTCAATGCATCGTTGAATTCTTTGTGTTCTTTCAGTCTTCTCCTTTTGGGTTTTCCTCTTTTCCGTCCTTTGATTCATAAATTGATTCAGATTCAAAGCTGTCCTAACTTCTTTTGGAAGCATACGGTACTCATCATAAGCAACCATGATATCATCGGTGAGATTCGTGTCTTCTACCTCTTCTTCAGTAGATGATTGTTCTTGTCTTTTTGGTACAAAAGTAGGTCGAAGAGGTCTATCTGAAACAGTTTCAACAGCTCTACCAGTTGCAGCTGCTCTATCAGTATTACAATGCCTTCTACTACTCTCGCTTCTTGACTTTCTTGATCGTGAATGATCCAATCTCATCTAACCCATGGCTATAATCATACGGTCCTAAAACAGTTGTAGCATTTGTTGTTGTTGCTAGGCAAAAGTAGTCAAGAAATCATTAAGCTGATTGTTCATGTCCCTTGGTGGGCTTTCATCTCTTCTCTCACCCATCTCGCTAGTTGAACCAATCTCAACATGTGATGACCTTGCTGCTATATCTGCTGATAAAGTGTCATGTTCGGGATAAGGTTTGGGCCACTGAAATTGTTTCCTCTTTGCCCTTGCTATGTACCTTTTATACTTTTCACTTGGTTGCATGAACAAGACTTGAAAGAAACCCAAAGAATGGTAGGATTCAAGCTCTAATACCACTGTAAGAACCCCTTCCAAATTTACCCTCAATTTTTCAGTTTGGTCTCAAGAGAATTTTGACAAACACTTGGTGTGCAAGGTCTGATTTTTGCTTCAGAGTTTCTTTTGATGTTTTGGATGCTTGTTTTGAAGAACAAATGCCAATATAACTCAAAAAAAAATTAAGTACAATGCAACATAAATATGAACAGCCAACTAACTTAAGGAAAGACCATTGACCATTGTATTGCAGGTATTTAGGTTCGAAACAATTTATTACAGTCCTGATAACAGTCATAAATCAGACTGATACAAATTAATGACAAGGCATTACATCATATAAACAATATCTTCACCATACCTGTGCTATTGCAAGCTAATGGAGGTGACAATTGTTAATATTTTGGCCTTTACGGCAAAGATCAACGCATTGGACAAAGTGGCAATAATAATAATTAATATATTGGATATATTATTGATATATTTAACTATGATAAAATAGGTTGGATAATAATAATAAATATAAAAGGTTATATTTATTATTACGGATTGATTTTAATAATTAAATATGGAGCAAATAATATAAAATAAAATATTATTATTATGGACCCAAGTCGGCCAACTTGGGAGGCCAAGAGTTTATCTTAATAAGCTCATATATTAGAGCGACTTGGAGAAGGTAAGAAGCAACCAAAAACATAACGTTGCCTCCTTCCTTCAGCAAGATCTTTGGATGAGCAAATTTATAGAGCAGAATTCAAGGACAATTAAGCAGCCCTAAAGGATGAATTAGGGCAGAATTAGTGCAGCATTCAAGGGCGAATTGTAGCAGCGCTAGAAGGGCGAACTTGGACAATATTGAGCAGATTATTAGGGCGAATTGTTGCAGCCCCAGAAGGGTGAATTTGAGCAGCTCCAAGGTACGAATTAGGGCAGTCCAAGAAGGGCAAATTATGATGCATTGAAGCAGTCCTAAGGTGTGAATCTGATAGCACATTAAAGACATGCAAAGGCAGATTCATGGCAGTCCTTGGAGGCATAGGTGCAAATCGAATTCATTTCAAAGTCAGATCTGAATGCTGATTAGGATCAATCAGAATTGGAAGAATCTCCAAGTGGGCAATTATTCAATATCCATAGAAGTCACATTGGAGAACTTGAAGTTTGATTTCCGGGTACTATCTCTCCTTTGTGATTTCATATTTATATCATGTGCTTAGTGTTTGAAAGACTTCTATAGATTGCATATTCCTTGTGATAATCTGAAAACATTAACAACAATGAGAGCTGGAAGAGCCAATTTCTGGACTGTTACGAAGTCTGAGATAACCTGAGAAAGGTGGCAGCCTGATCAACTTGATAACTCCCAAAATGCATTCCACAACGAAGCCATCTAGGGCAGAAGGTTGGATATGAAGCTCCAACGCGGATTGGGCCAATAACCTCCAAAGAGCTCCAAAATGGCCCTAGAAGCCAATTGCCTAAGTAGAAAAATTATCCAAAATTGCTAGAGTATGCAACCTGAAAATGTTCTCAGAAAATGCCTTCAAACCCTAGCTGGAATCTTCACAAACTTGCAAAAACTTATACCAATCTGCCCAATGATGAACCCTGAATAGATTCACCTAACAAGAAGTGCTGGGTTTGTGTCCAAGCTTCTAACCTCCAAGAATTTTTCATTCTCAAAGTCTGCTTTAACTGAAATCCTCAGTTGGAAAGAAGTAATATCAAGATAGACAAATGCTCAAGATAATTTTTCCAAATGACGGCTGATCCCTTTATAATCGCTTTTCTGGAAGAGGTGGACTTTAAATCCCATTAAATTATTTTAATAAATTTTCCTATTCCTCAAGTGGGCCGCCCAAATCTAGGAAAAAATAATATTTTAATAAAATCACTTTTTCACTTTATTTTCTCCAAATAAAGTCACTTAAAGACTTCATTTAATTATTTTATATTTTAAGTCACTCTATTATAATATCGTTTTATAACAAAAAATGCCTTTATTTTATAATATTACTTAAGGACCTCAAAATAATATTATTTATTTCTCCTTGGCGAAAAATATGTCCAGCTGCAACATATCATTCCCTAACCATTTGAATTAGTCTACAGGAATGGCTAATAGGTTAATCAAATTCACATCTGGTGATCACTCTAGAGACGGGGACATGACAAGAAATCTAACTAGATTCACAATTACATGTTTTGAAGCACATGCACTGAAATGCATAAAACAATACAACCGCTATATGTGGGAAAGTTTGATAAAACACTATGGAGATTAGTTAGTCATCCTCTTTTCATTCTGAGTGCAGTGTATGGTAATACCCTCTACAAAAGTTTTTTGGTTTGGAGTTTTAATGCTGAAATTTATGTACTCCTGATTTAAGTTTTTGTTCTCATTAAGATGGGAAATCAAGATACCAATGTAAAATCTATAGTAGAATTCATCTCTTCAGTTCTTTGTGCTAAGGCTTCAAGTCTTTGCAACATGATGTGGGATAAGGATAAATCTGTCTTCTTTTTCTTTAGTACAGTAGTTTTGCAAACTTGGAAACTCATTTTTCACTATAAACCACATGTTTATTGATGGGAAAACCACTTCCATGCCATATAGGTGGGATATTCCAATACTAGTAGCATGGGGTATGGCAGATAAGTATTTAGCTCAATTAGAGGCTGAGACGTTTAAACGGAATAATGTAAGCATTGTTACAGTTAATTTCTTAGAAGGAGCTGGTCATTTGCCACAAGAGGATTGGTAAGTCTATCATGAAAGTATGAATCATCTATTCAATTTGATATATTTAATTCTGGTTGCAAGAGTATTCGCTCTAATGTTGTGAATGTTGTTGCGTTAACATTTGTCAGGCCAGAAAAGGTTGTAGATTCTGTAAAACGTTTCTTGAAGTGAATTTGAGGTTAGTAGCCATTACTATTGTAATAGAATCTCAAAATCTGGATATTTTTTTGTCGTTCCATAGGTAATATGCCATGACATTTGTGTTTCTTTTGCAAGATGTCGTGCTAATTAATCTGCCAAAGAGCTTTCCTTTTTTTTTTTGCTTAAGTTATTTGCATTTGCTATCTCTGGTTAATAACATCTTGGTGCAATACAATTGGGTTAGTTTGGAGGATAACCGTAGAATGCAGTGGTATTAACCATATATCTTTGTCACATTATAGTAAGCATTTAATGCTTGCAGATATTTGGAACATGAAAAGATTTCTAGGGTTTTTTCGTTAATCTTTATGTAGATATTTTGTTTCACTATTAATATCAAGTTTCATCAAGGATATTCAGTTTATAAATTTTGCTTTAAATCATTTTACCTTCAACTTTAATTCAGTTGTTTAAAAGTAATTAGTTTCGAAAAGCTTGATCAACATTCATGCTCAACTTGTCATTTCTTGTCATATGTTATAATGAATTCTTTATAACATTACAAGAAAATTTGAAATTCTGGTTTTCTTTTACTGACTGTAATTGTAACTAAATTTAAATGCATGATTAATGTTCTTTCATATAATCATGTAAAATGCTTAATCATTTTGGTATTAAATGATAATTGTGAACTGGGAAATGATGAGCATTATATGTATTTGGAAATCATCCTTTATATTTTAAGAATATTTGGTATCATCTATAAAAAAATTCAGCCCAGAGTCTGCATCAATGAAAGGGACTCAGATTGTCATGGCTGAAGCCGCTGCATGTTAATACTCATTAGTATTATACACATATAAAGACAGTAAAGGCTGTGCAATAAAGCTTCTTTCAGAGGAACTGTGTAAAGGCCCAATCCATAAAATATATGATAACCCATCTTACAGTTTCATCATATGATATGCAATAAGTCAATCCTCGATGTCCTTATCTTTTCCCGATATATGTTGTAGATCTATTGTATATGTATGAAGTAGATATGTATTCATCCATAGAGACTGAAAAATCGGGGGTTTCATTTCAGAGATACCATCTTCCTCCAAAGGTAGTGGCTCATCAAGCTTAACTAAAATTCACATCATGTCTACATCGAGTTGAGAAGGAAGTATCAACTTGAGTACATTTTCACCCAGGTATTGCAAAATGCTACAAAGCTTGTATTGAATAGTTTTGAGAGCTTATGGTGCTTATTTATCCTATAAATCCAAATCTTTCAATATAAAATGGTGGAGAGACTCCATACTAATCATGTTTGGCTTCAGTCGTCAATAATGTACCATGAAACTGTGCATATAGTTTTACTCTAGTGTTGAAAAAGGAAGCTTTCATGATGTTATTGTGTTGATCAGATGAATCAGTGGGAGAGCCATTGAGATCTCACAAGGAGAAAAGGGTTTATACCTATAGGAATCTTTGAATGCTTTTGGAGAAATTTGAGGGTACTTAAGGAATCAGAGAAAATGTAAGAATGCTATATAATGCAAGTTTTGTATAATGATCTAATAGATTGGATCTATCAATCTCTGGACTATTTGATGTTATTAGAAAAATAGCTATGTTAAATTGTTATACAAAAGACAAGGATGAAAAGACAACTTGGTTACAAGAAACGCCGGCACTTGCATTCTGTTAGTTCATATTCATTGTTTGTCATTTTTTGTTGGTATTGTTAAATGTGCATGTTGAACAGAGTTGACGTTGTCAAAGATGCGTAGCATTAGATATGTCAAGTTAGGAATTCATAGTTTGTCACATTTACTTGGGATAATATTCAAGCTAGTAGCAAAGATGATAAGTGGTGCAGAGTATCCTTCTTAAACAATAAGACAGTCCAAGTCCAAAGCCTTCTGGATCAATCACTTCTCCTTGAGAAAGAAGAGTCTCTATTGCAAAAAAATTAAGAGAGGTGTAAAGTGTTTCAGAATGAGCTCTGCTGCACCATTTCCATTACTGAAAATTTGACCAATCCTGAAAATTGGGAAGATTTGTATTTATTGATTCTTTGTGCATTTGACATGTGTACTTTGCTTATATTAGCATTGTTTCAATCTAGATTGATTTTTGTTTCTTGGAGTTTTGCTGTTATATTTGTTTTCTCTAGCGAAGGTGGATAATGGAATTCGAGTTCTGCATTGAATACAAGATAATTTAGAAGTTTGAGCTCAAAGGTGTTAATGATATTTCGTGGAAAGATCTTGTAAGCGTTTCATTCCACAATGAATCCGTAGACTATCAATGTTGGGCATGACGTTATGTGTACTTATGTCTTTCGTAAGATGCTATACGTTTGCCTTTGGAGAATAAAATTGGTTACTTCGTCCATTTCCTTTTTGAGCTAAAGGAATTATTAGCGATAATGAAGTTTAGATAAGCGACATTAGCAGACACTAAAGGTTGGAAACGATGTTCAATGAAGAGTATACGTTTTATCTCAAGAGTGACTTATTGGAATTGTATATTTTAAGAAGATGCACAGACATCCTATTTTATACGATCAAGGAAAGTTTTACTGGTGATTTGTTATCAATTTGTCTGGAAAATCTTGAATACATACTAGTTTGATAGTAAATGCTTTCACTCAAATTTGAATCTGCTCTTATATACCCATGAATTTATTTTTAATATCTTAGAACAGTATTAGATTGCTGTGCTACTTATTGCACTTCGGTCCCCATCGTTAAGATATTATAGAGGCAACTTTAATGTTGGCCTGATATTTGAATTTTCATTTTTCAAAATTGTCTTTCGCTTAATTTAAATACAATTGTATATATTAATTAAGAATGATAAGTTTAAACAATTAACATATATATTAAATAATTAAAGAAGTTTATGTTTATGAACAAGAGTGAGTGTTAATGGAACTATACAAAAACATGCAAGAACAAAAACAAGTTATATTAGATATAATGCAAGGTAAATAGCTCTATTACATGGTAAATTAAGAAAATTATATAGAGACGTTAACAAAATTAGATCAAATTTTATGATAAAATTTAGTTTTATATATGTATAAACAAGAGCATTACAAGATTTCAAGTACCAAATTAAAATTTTCAATAATTTGTTTCAGATATTGAGAAGATTGTTGTAAACATGTTTATAAATAGGAAAGGAAATAATAGTACACATGGGCCAAGAAGATTGTAAACATGTTTATAAATAGGAAATAAAATATTAGTAAACATCAACCTAAGTTTACATAAGTTAAAATGAGATAGAGAAAAAATAAAACTCAATCTATAATGGATAAACATATTTCTTTAAGAAATCTTAAAGAGACTTTCTTAGTTTGAAACAAACAAATGAGATTTACACATAATAAATTTAGTATGTAGACATGTATAAATGTATGTGCTATATACAATCATGAGCATTGAGAATTTGTAAACTTGTGGAATATGGAAACAACAAAACATACCTAAATGTTTAAGACCTATAAAATTAGTTCACCAAGTATAAATGTGACTTGATGAACAAATTAATTGAAAAAGTGTTAATATAGGATTTTGAAAATTATTTTGAAGTTAAGGTTTGTTTTATCATAAAAAAAAATGATTTGAAAAGATTTAGAATTGTAGTCACCAAAGAAGATTGTTTTTTATTATTAAAATTAGCAACAAAACAAGGGTTTTGTCCCTTACTTAACTATAGTACATAGGTGTCAATAAAGATCAACAACATATTAAAAGTAACACTAAGGTGTTGGCTATTACAAGGAAATGGCATAAACACCACACTAGCAAAAAAGCTAGTAGCCCACCTCAAGGGTGGGTAGATAGCCCATCCACAACATGGGGAAGAGAATGAGATACTAAAAAATTATTTTTCCTACATCTTTAGACAGTTGTCTAGGCAATACTGTGACTAGGATCCCCACAAGGGAGAGCAAGTGGTAAGACTCTATTTGAAAAACTATCAACATAAGGGGCATAGTGTTGAGGAAGTTGTACATCGTCAACCGAAGATTGGAGCAAAGTAGGAGCAACAAATGCGGTAGGGTCCACATGGCTAAAGAGGGTTGCACTAGCAACAACAGGAGTAGGATCCACAAGGACTATAGAGGCTAGATTTGCAGTAGGAGCATCATCTAGATTTGCAACATGAGCTTCATCCAGAAAGGGATCATCATCAGCCTATGAAGTGTCATCAATGGAAGAATCAAAAGCTAGAATAGTCAAATTTTCATCATTAGCATCCTTCCACCAAGTGGCAGTGCCTTTATGTCGCAAGAGAGAACATTTTGTAGCCAAATGACCAATAGAGAAGCACCACTGACATCGAAAGGGAAAGCCTTCATAATCTAGTGATTGAGTCCATGACCCATCCTTGACCATGAGAACCACATCGTCGAGAAGGGGTATGGAGACGATAATGTTAACCAAAATGTGAGCGAAGGTAGAGGCCCATAGCAATCTTAGCCTCATCCACCTTTAAGAAATGACCAATAGAGTTGTTGATGGCCTAAAACAAGAATTCTCCCAAAAATGAAGGGGAAGATAGGGGAGACGAGCCCACACTGGACACACACTAAGTGGTTAAATAAGAGAATTAAAGGAGATTGTCCAGGGTTCGGCCAAGAGAGAGTGAGTCCCCTGAACCTATAGCTTGCTTAGCACCAAATCACGGTCTTCAAAAGAAGAAAAAACATAAATAAAAAACCTCTTTGCACAAGGGGAAAGCTCAATGTTACTTGAAACTAAGGATATCTAAGAATTCATCACCCAACGATGAAGATACGAAAGAGAAGACAAGAAACTAGCAAATCTACAAACCAACTTGCAATGTTGGTAAAAATCCACATTATCCACCACATCTAGGTCACAGACCACCACAAGGGATATCTTGGCACAGGCAAGAGGTTGAGATTTCTCCTTCAACAACAACAACAACAGATTTGGTTACACGAGCAAAGCTTTGTCCACCAACAGCAGAGAAAGGACCAATTCTTTAAGAAGAGTTCCCAATGGGCACTGCTCCAACAAATATCCTTCCACCAATAGTGCCAAGAACATCAACCACCCCCGAAACACCTCAAGGTGGAGTTGCACCCAGTACCCCATAGAAGGCCCCAACTCGGTGAGCGTTGGGGCAAAAGGGTCTAAGCGGGAGCTAGAAATGGAAGCAACCGTTATGAAAGCTCCCCATAGCAAACTAAAATCCTGCAAGTCATCCAACAAAACAACAAGGGTTGATAAAGCATTCACAATAGACCCCATCTTGGGTAGCACAGAATCAGAGCCATTAGCGACGTAGTGGGAGTGGGCATAGCGTGAGCAGGAGTGGACATTTGAATTATGGCGTCTTAATTTTTTTAACGTTGGCTATAAGCTCTACATGCAAGAAGCCCCACTATTTCACCAAGGTCAAAGTCGGCAACTCTCCATTGTTGATGCCATAGAGTGCGACCCTGTGGGGACTTGAACCTTGGTTGTAGGCACTACAGACAAGAAGCCCCGCCATTTCACCAAAGGGTCAAGTACCCCCAAAGATAATTCTTATAATTACCTACACAAGTTTCATTAAATGTAAAAATTATTGAGACGTGAAACAATAAATAACCATATTAGATTAATTTAATGATTTATGCTATCAAGTGATTACTATTATGTAATGTTAACACCAATTATTTGTCATTTCATGTGCAATAAAACTAGTTAGATTGTATTTTTCAAAATCTTACTAATTTCCAAAAGGGACTAAATACTATTTTATTTATTTAGCTTTGATACTTATGTAAGTTGAAAGACATTAGCTCAGTATTAGATAAAAGTTTGCATCCTGAGTTTTGATTAATAGGCAAAGCAGGTTTTGAAGGGACCCGAAACCCTTTACAACCATAGCATTGAAGGATAAAGCATTACAAAGATCTAACAAAAAGTAGGAAATGAGCAAAAAATAATCCAACATGAAGCAGCGTCATCGCCTGAGAGAAAAAAACCAAAAACAAGTAAAGAACCCAAATCAGCCCCAACATGAGCAAGAGCAACTTTACACTTTAGAGTATCATCCATTTTGTCTTCAGTCTCCTTCATCCTCCCAATGATTGATTTGAGCTCAGTCACATTCTTGTCAGCAGTAGGGATTTTTTCTTAGTGCTGACCCTAGTTCTAGTGCCCGTTCCTCCAATCTCCTCCTGGACCTTCGTCCCCGTGATCCCCGCCATCTCCAAAACTATTTTCCAGCACTTTCACCAGAGCTTTGAGGTTGGTACTAGAGGTTTTCATATTGTCTTTGTTATGTTGGAGGATCTCAAAGATTGTGTTCTCCAATTTATCCACCTAACTATTCAGTCTCCAGAGACATCCCCACATCCTGATTCAGATTCTTTCCATGCTCATTATTCCCCCCAGCCATATGTTCTTGCAACTTATTATTGTTAGCCTCCAGTTTTCTACATTTCAAATTCAGCATTTTAATTTCTTGGAAGCACCATTTCTTAAACCTAAAAGAATAAAGGGCCTCGGCTTTGGTCGTTTGAAGCACCCCAATGGTGATCTCCTCTATATCATTGATATCATAAAAAATCAGCTTAATTGAGGATTCCCTGACCCACCTGTTGCTAATATCCTCTGTTTCCTCCTCAAAATTTTCCTGAATTTCATGTGACACCGGAACATCATGCCTAACACCCGCCACAAAGTAACCAAGCAAAGGAACCACCTCCTTGTCACTCTCATTTCTACCAGAAATCTCCATGGTGGCATACTGGACAACCTTATCTGCAAGATCTTCTAAATTTTTTGAATTCTGGGATAAGTCTTCACTAGACGTACCTTCCAATTGGTGGTTGCCTTCCCAGTGTCCAAATTGACATTGCCCTCCTTCATGGTATCTGAATTACAATCACAGTTCTCCGCTCCTCGAGCCTCATCAACACCCTTCAACTAGGCATTGTTCTCTTCTGCTTGCTCCTTAATATTATTCACTTTATTTCCCATGTCAGTCTCTTCATCCTCCACTTCTGCCTGAACCTCAATTTCCTCACCTAAGTCATCAGTAGCTTCCTCTTCCCCATTAGGGCTAGGGCCTTTCTCAAACACAGTGTTGTCCTCATCAATGGAATCATCATTTTTTTTATTTGCCTTCACCGCTATTGTCTTTAGCCTCCCACTTAGCGGCACTAGACCCACATTTCTTCGAGTTGCCTTCCATAACATCCCCCGCTTTCCATTTACCTCTCCTCAAAATAGGGGTTTTGTTTATGGGAACAGGGACCTTATCCCTTATGTGTCCGTAGATCAACATAATCAAGCCCTCATGCAGCATGGGCTTCTTAATTTTCTTTTTGTGCTCATTGAGGCTTTTAATCAAAGAACTATATAGATAGTAAGGGATATTCACCAAATCTTTGTACCTAAAGTGATTGAGCAGCACAAAGTGATGAGATTGTGCACGCGTGAAAGGACCATCTAGGGTTATATATTCCATGATAACAATCAGAACATTATGCCATATCTCCTTAATCTTATTTACATCAATAAAGCCATTAGATTTGGCGTTAATGAAACAATCTTTTTCTTTCTCTGACTTAGGGAACTTTTTCACAGCCATATCTAAAATCTTTCGGTTCTTATAGAACATCAAACCTTGGTTAGGGATACCAGAAATTTGAGCTATAAACTCCACCGAAAGGGCTATTGTTTTCCAATCAATGGTCACCGAGTCATTGCGCCAACCCTCATAGAATCTCTGAGTCACAGTTTTGTCGAAACCATGAAGCTTCTCCAAATACGAAGTGATACCTCCTTTTTCAGTTTACACCATTTCATAGCCATCTCCTCCTCTTTTAGCTTACGACAATTATCAGGCTCTTCTCTCTTAAGATCACCACCCATCTTGTTGAGTTTCAGACTATTCTCTCTCTTCGCATACATAGAAATATAAATGCAAAAGCCTTTGTTAACGAGCAGCAAAAGAGAGGTGAATAAAACAACCCAGAAAGCGTGGGAAATAAAGAAGTAATTAATTTTGTTTCCTTCACACCTCTCTTTCCAATGATCACCTACTAAAGTCGTAGTACTTGGGCAATTAATCCCTATTAAAATATAATTTGCCCTCCTTATTGTTGATCTTGTCATAATTAATTTTGGTTTTAATTTCATCATTCAGATTTGACATAATCTCATATCGTGACATCATCAGATTTCACCCCATAGTTCGTCGGGCTATCTGCCACACCATTGCTTTCCCTATACACGTGGGAAATATGAACTTGATCAAAGGTATTTAAAATATCTCTCACCTTTTTAATAAAGTTTCCCTATTGTCCACGGAGGGTAGGAGTTACCTTTGAGACAATTTATAATGTTCATAGAGTCTCCCTCTATCCAAACATTTTGGCAATTTAATTTTTTGGCTAACTCAAGACCATAGAAAGATCCAAGGGCCTCAGCAACATGATTAGTCTAGATACTCAAAGGGGTTGCAATGACAACTAAGAAATTGCCTCTGTTATCTTTGATAACACCAATCGCAACCAACCGGGCCAGGATTGTCTTTCGTTGCTCCATCAAAATTGATGTTAATCCATCCATTAGGAGGGGTCATCCAAATACTATTCTCCCGCTTGTTGTTCTTCCCTTTAGTCTCATTTAAGTTCTAGCAATTAACACTTTGTTGGTTGTTCCCCTTCTGCATAGAGTCCATGGATAAATTTTCATAGATACCCCTAATGGTTTTTTCGAACACCACAAACAGGCGCAGATTGCTTATCTCTAAATATTTTGTTATTTTTCTCTTTCCACGGGTTCCAAGCAACATGAGAAGCTACCAGATTCCAAGCTCCAATAACCATCTCGTTTGAGCTCGGGCAGGTCCACTACTGGAAGAAATCTTGGATGAAGGAGGGAAAAAACCCAACAAATATTTCACTTCTATTGAATTAAATTCCAAACCTGTTGAGAGAAAGGACAATGCAAGAAAAGATGGCTAACATTCTCCTCATTAGAACAACATAAATAACATATGTTAGGAATATAGAAACCATGCTTAATTAGGTTGTCCATAGTTAGAATCTTATTGTGAATAAAAATCCAGTAAAAATTTCAATTTTGGGGGTTAGAGAATTGTTCCAAGCTTTCGACCATTAAGGTTTAATAGCTAGATTTTCAAATTGCACTGAGCAAGCAGTAGCCACCGAAAACACCGAGAAGCCGTGGGGCCCCACACCATAACATCCTCTCTGTCTTCACAAATACTTTGAGTAAGCAAGGCTTTACCAATTTCGGCCAGGGAAGAACTAATCCCTGTAGACATCCAAATCTGAAACGTAATTAATTAATTTAATTAATTACTCATCTTCTATAGTCTTAGGTAAATTAATTTATTTAATTTATCTAACATCGTTACCTTATTTAATTAAATAAACATTTATGTTTTATTTAATTAATGATCAAATTCGTATTCTTCTATGGTTACCCTATTAATTAAATAACCTATCTATTTAATTAATTTCCTCATTTTTACTAATTCCCTTGGATAAATTAATTAAGTTAATTTATCTAATATCCAAAATCTATTTAATTAAATAAACCTATATATTTAATTAAATACCCCATTCCCCCTGGATAAATTTATTAAGTTAATTTATCTAATATCCAAAATCTATTTAATTAAATAAACCTATATATTTAATTAAATACCCCATTCCCCCTGGATAAATTAATTAAGTTAATTTATCTAATGTCCAAAATCTATTTAATTAAATAAACCTGATCAAGAGAAGTGTTCGTTTTGAGGAAGATCCCTCAAGTTCTTCTTCTACAACTTCTCCAACCTTCATTCCTATGGAGACATTGCGACAACATGATGATAGTTCTTCCGAGGATTTTAATCCTCCTAATCACAATGAGGAGTCTTCCTCTTCTGATGACAATGATGAGAATCAATCTACCTCCTCTCTTAGTCATCATTCAGAGGGTGACGACCATACTCCACATTCTCCACATTCTCCAGCCATTGGGCCTCTTTGGGCTCATCAGACATTGGAGTCAGCGTATGATTGGGTTGGTGATCCCTTAGATACGAGAAGAACACGGTCACAATTTGAGCAAGCCTCACATCTCTTTGTTGCTACAGCTTCAGATCCACAATCCTTTCGGGAAGCTTCTGGTATCCCCGAGTGGGATGCTGCTATGCAAGAAGAGTTTAGTTCCTTAGAGAGGAACCATACTTGGGATTTAGTCCCTCTTCCTAAGGGAAGAAAACTTGTTCGATGCAAATGGATCTATCGAACAAAATTTTCTGCATATGGGTCAGTTGATAAGCATAAGGCTCGCCTGGTTGCCAAAGGATTCTCCCAAGCTCATGGGATTGATTACTCTGAGACCTTTGATCCATTTGCCAAAATGAATTCCATCTGCCTTGTCCTTGTCATTGCTGCATCCCATCGCTAGGAAGTTCATCAGATGGATGTGAAGAGCGCTTTTCTTCACGGTGATCTTCAGGAGGAGATATATATGGAGCAACCATAGGGATTCATCCAGGATCCTTCACTTGTTTGTTGCCTACAGAAATCTCTCTATGGCCTTAAACAGGCCCCTCGGGCCTGGTATGCCAAGATGGACTCCTTCCTTCTCTCAGTTGGGTTCGCTCGGTGCCATCCTGATCTGAATGTCTATTTTTTGCAGCAGGATGATACTCTCACTTTCCTTGTCCTCTATGTTGATGACTTGTTGATCACAGGGAGCCACTCATCCCACATCATGGCAGTCAAAACTGCCCTTCATGATCGGTTCTTAATGTCTGACTTAGGCCCTCTCCACTACTTCTTAGGGATTGAGATCACTCAGTCACCTTCTGGTATCTTCATTGGACAGCCTAAGTATGCTCTTGATATGCTCTCTCGATTTCACACGGTTGACTATAAATCTACACTGACTCCATTTCTGTCAGGAGTCAAACTTGAGGCTTCTTGTTCTTCAGCCTTGGTCGATGCTACCTTGTATCATCAATTGGTTGGTAGCCTCATATATTTGACTCACACTAGGCTTGATATTTCATATGTTATGGGCATAGTCTCCAGATTCATGCAGGAACCACATGAGTTGCATTGGAAAGCAGTTAAGAGGATTCTTCATTATATCAAGGGTACTCACAGTTATGGGATTCACTATATAGCAAGTGTGGATATTGACTTCATAGGATACACAGATTCAAATTGGGCAGGCGATTCTAAGGATCGCAAGTCTACTTCTTGGTATTGCTTCTCTCTTGGTTCAGGTCCAGTTTCTTGGTTGAGCAAGAAGCAGGCTGCTATTGCTCTTTCATCCGCAGAGGCTGAGTATCGAGGAGCAGTTAATGCAACTACTGAGGCCATTTGGCTTCAGAACATCCTCACTGAGTTTGCATTCCTTTCCGCAAGCCAACAGTCATCTTTTGTGATAATCAAAGTGCCATTCAGATTTATCACAATCCGGTCCATCACCAACGGACCAAGCACATTGAGATTCATATGCACTACATTCGGGAGTTGATTCATGAGCAGGTTCTTGATCTTTAGTACTATCAGACTGCCGACATCTTCACCAAACCCTTCACTGAGAGCAAGTTCATTCATCTACGTGCTTTGCTTGGGGTGCGACAGATGTCTACTTCTACTAGAGCTTTTTAGCTTCTTGTTTACTCTCTTTTGGAGAGGATTTTTTTCCCACTGGGTTTTCTCCTTTTCTCCGGTTATGAGAGGTTGCAATATAGTTGTATAAGGGTACCTAACATGGCTCTCGTGCGAGGACCCTTCTTCTCTACATCCACCTAAGTTGTGCTTAAGGGGGGTGTTAGTGTAGGATTTTATTTCCTAGATGGGTTAATTATATTTCCCTTTATTTCTAGGATTTCGTCCACATATTTTTAATCTTGCTTAGGTGTGAATGTAGGTGCCTCCACCTACCAAATGTAGTTGGTTGCATTTACTAAATGTAGTTGGCTGCATTTACTAAATGTAGGTGCCTCCACCTACTAAATGTAGTTGGTTACATTTACTAAATGTAGGTGCCTCCACCCACCTCCACCTCTCCTTTGCCTATATAAACAGGCTTCCTTACTTGTATTTGAATATAGAGAGATTGGAGATATTGTATATGCTAGGATGATATAGATTTCCCTTGATGCTATTATGTCTTTGAGCATTTACATCAAGTTTGTCTAGTATTGTTATTCTATTCATTTTATATCCAGTTGTTGATCTAATACTTTCAATTAGATTTTGGGTTATATCTATTTTAACAAATTCTAACACTATCCAGTCTAACTTGAATATTGTCTTGAACAACTCTCCTATTAGACCAAGTGTAATTAGCACCCTAAAGATCCAAGTCTAAAAGGGCTTGGTTATTAATGAAATCCATAAGGTCTGTCCTTCCCTCCACTTGAGAGTTTATACCACCATACTTCTCAATTTCATTCAGAGGAGTATTGAAGTCTCCCATAACTAGCCATCAGTCATTCTTAAAACTCTTCCTTCTTTCATCAATCTTGTTCCAAAAATTGGCTTTGTTAACTCTAGAATCAGGGGCATAGATGTTTGTGATAACCCAGCTAAAATTACCTCTAATATTATGCATTCTAATAGAAATCATATTAAAATATTCATAGAGGATCTCACCATGGATAGTTTTCTTATTCCAATAAATAATTGTCCCCCTAGAGGCTCCAGTAGAACTACTAATACTAACCAAAGACCTATGAATTTTTTTGATTTTATCAACTTTCTCCTTACCCATTTTATCGGGTTTATGGTCTCTTACCATATTCCTAAGAATGTCATGTTTGTGGGGTGCATTCAATCCCCTTATGTTCCAAGAAATTATCTTCATATTCTTTTTAGGGAGAAAGCCTTCGGGATGGTTCTTTGTTTGTCATCCGCAACATCTAGCCAGCTATCCTGCTCCCTTCCAAATTTGTTCAGTTTTCTACCTAGTCCATTCTTTGGTTTTCCAACATCCGCCTTCTTGCTTCGAGTCTTTATTCTATCCTGGGTGAAAGGGAAACCTGGTTGCTTCCCTTGATGTTCTTTCTAACACTTGAAGTTGCCCCTTTCTCTTTCTTAGATTCTTTTTTCTTGTCTAGGGATAGCCTCCCCTCATTTAGTTTACTATGCATTTTAGGAGAGGTTGAACATCCTTCATTTCTAGTTTCTCCTTTGGACATATCCACAGATTGAGTTACTCCAATAATGTTACATCCCTGGGCGTCTTCAAACTTTCTTTCATTAATCATGGATGAGAACTTTGTTTCCACAGGTAAAACATGATTTTGGTCCCTCCGGTTGACTTCCTTGGATTCTTATGTATTTCTCTCTAAATCTTGTTGGAAACCTTCCTCATTACCAACATTCTCAGTCATCAGAAGAAAGAACTTATTACCCCCTAGATTTTAGCCTAGTTCCCGTGCATCATTCCTAAAAGGATCTTTGCTCTCAGCATCAACTTGAGAAGCCACTCCATCACCCTGGTGATTCAACTTAGCTGAACTACTCACTTCCTCCTCATGGCCTTTCGTGTCTTTTGATACCTTGTTTTGGACCTCATCTCTGTCTTTTTCCCCATTAACTATCTGCACTGATTCTTCAATCACGCAATTTTTGGGTGGGTTTTTTGGCCACCATAAGGAGGTATTCATCCTAGTATCAGATTTTTGATTGTCCTTATTCTCCTTCACCTTATTGGCCTTAAGAAGACAGTTCTTTTCCTAGTGACCATTTTTTTTTACAATTGAAACAGGCAAAAGATAAAGACTTGAATTCAACTGGTTGATGTCATTTGCCCATTTTGGAGACTAAGTCAATAGTTAAAGGTAGATCAGTCGAATTGCATATATTAACACAAATCTAAGCATTCATCAGTCTGGATTTGGAGGCAGTTTCTGAATCCAATGACAGCAGTTCTCCAAAAATGTTAGCTATCCCTTTAAACACGCTTATGTTCCAGTACTCCAAGGGAAGACCTGGAAATCTCACCCAAACAGGGGCAGAGTCCAAGAAAGAGTCATTCAAGTCCAAGTTCGGTTCCCACTTTCTAAGAGCCAAATATGACTTACCCATAACTCATGGGCCTCCACAGAGGGCCTTGGTCATATCCTCTTGATTAGTGAAAGAGAAGGAGAAAAACCCCTTTGCCATAGCCGCAATATCAACTTGCCCCTTCAAAAACCATCTTCTCTGAGTGAAGCTTCGAACATTATCTATGTTCGGGCATGGACCAGCAAATTTTCCTACCAGCATTAGATCCATCAAGGCCAAGGACTGATCAATCACCTGATCTAGGTTGAAGATCGCGAACTCCCCTTTGGATGGATTATAAATATTGTTCACTTCTGGAAGGGAAGACTTGCCTGAAGGTTTTCTACCAAAAAGCTCCAACCAGGGTCGGTCAAGCAGCTTTGACTCATCGTTATTCCAAGTTTTGAGAAGATTCTGAGTGGCCCCTCCCAGATTTGAGGACGCACTATCCCTCCGTGGGTCCCCATCTTTCGAAGCCCCACTATCCTCTAAGAGCTTTGTTGACCCACCATCCTCCTGACCCCCTGTCTCCAGCGATTCCCCCGCAGCCTGCAGCGAACCCCCAGCATGTCCACTAGCACTGTTGTCATTGCTCCCGCCCACACTCCCATTCAAATTTCCTCCCGCTACTGCTCCCACTCCCGTCATTTTTTTAGAGATCGTGTACCAAACACACCATAGTTTGCATCCTAAGTTATGCATTATCAATTTAAACAATTTGGATCCATAGATACATGAAACATTTATATGCATTCTCAAGTAAAAATTACCTTACCTAAAAATTGTTGGTCTATTAATTATTTCTCACGCAATAGGATAATATTATTTTTGTTTCAATTCATTTTTGTGTTAGTATAAATAGTAGTTGACAACATCAATCAATACAAACAAATTTTATTTCAAAATGAAATTTAATAATTGGTTAACATTGAAAGACATTATAAAATTTAAATTGCTATCATTATCTAATGATAGTTCAATTTAATTTTCCTTTGAATTTGAGATATATATTTAAATCAATAAATTTTATTTTGGAAAGTTAATGTTTAAAATTTATTAATTTAAAGTTATTTTCTTTTTTTTTTATCGGTAAAAGGCCTAGGCCAAAAAAATTTATTAATAAGCAAATTAAAAGTACAACCCCATTCAGTGTGGGCGCTGGTAGGAAAGAACGGGGTCAAGAAAACCTCTAGCCTTGCCCGGGACCTAGGTCCAGAAAGATACTTAAAAAGATCAAAGAGGGCATTCCTCCTTAATACATTTTAAAACAGTTATTAGCATTGCTAGAGGGGGTACCCTCATATACTAGGTTTTTCTTCCCTTTTTAAGGGCTCGGTTTTGATGTCAATAAAATGTATTTTCCTTCTTTCTGATACAATTTTTAGGGCTGAAACGTAAGCTCTTCATGTCCAATAGGCTGAATGATAAGGGGCGAATATCCCTCGTGCAATTCCTGTGTGTACCTAATTCCTGTAACAGCTCAACCCTTCCACTAAGATCATTGTTAGCATATATATCATCATTAATTTTCTTCGGAATGATTAATTCATTATCCTATTTATTGATAAAATAATAGTTCAAACAAATCAAAGAAGAGGGTAATCTTTCATCATTAGTCTTTCGAGATTTATTTATGTTTGTACTTTGTGTTTTTGAGAGTTTTTAGTGCTCTGTTCTTTTCTTCCAATTTTGATGCTTGCTTATAACTTACATAGATTAATCTTACACTAATATTTACCATGCCGCATTTCTAAAGAACTGAATGAAAATTGTTTCCATTTTTCGACTTAAGTGAGAACGCGTATAGATTTATTATCGATGTTCCAAGACTAACTGTGTGTTCCTAAGTGTGTTAATGTTGAGGATGCCTTGTCTAGTATTCAAATAATGATTCTTAAATTTTTATACCCATGCTTCTCTATCTCAGTTTATACATTTATGTTTCATGGCCTTTGCTGAATATAAAAGTTTGTATTTTTGTAAGGTAAGAATTATATCATTTCAATTTAAATTAGATGCACGGGATAAATTAATAGCACATTTAATATTTATGTTGTTCCATACACAGTTTTTTCCTGAGATATATATGGATCTAACTATATATGTACCAATTTTTTGAATTTGGATTATTTCTTAGTGCTCGAAAAACTCATGTTTTGTGTATAAGTATTTGGCCACAAAGCTTCGAATGCCTTGGTATCCTTAATGTATAGGATGGGTCTTCTATGGACATTGATTGTTTTAAGGCTTCCAACCAGCCAGAACATGTAAACCTCCGGGTGTGGTATTTCCAGATGGCTATTAACACTTTCCACCACATTGTCCAGGCCCTTGAGCCATGTATAATCAAACAGAATGACGCAAAGCTTCTTGGTATCCCAAAATTTAATCTTAGCCCGGAGTGCTATGGCAATGAAAACGCCAATTATATCTCCATTCGTCCTCCAGCTTCTACTATAGTGCAGACTCCTTTCCCCTATTACTTTCTTTAAAACTAATCTAGAGATATCATCTACCTTCTTCAGAATGCTTCCCCAGCGCTCGGGTTTCACCTGTCCAATGAAAGCCATGGTTCTTTCTTCGTTCCTGTGGTAAAGAAAAATGGTGGTTTCCATTCTAATGCAAGCAAGGAAGAGAATGTTCACTGAATTTTAGAAGTGTTTGATAAGTAAAAAAGGTCTAAATGCCAAATCCGAAGCCCCAAGACGAATCTAGAGAGAAGGAGGTCCTTCTAGATCCTTCTCAAGACGCCAGCATGGCATGATAATATTATGAGTGTAAATCAAGTGTCATGTCGTCATGGGTTTGGGTGTCTACTCGCTGATTTTCGAAGCCCTATTACTGCGGAGTAATAAGGATGAAAATAGGTGGGCATCTTAAGCTGTTAATCCTCATATGACTATTTCCTATTGTTAATTCGCCTATTGTCATGTTCTATCTTATACTTATCGTGCTTAGTCTATTAGAGGCAAGACCCTGTGAATAAGTGTTTACCTATCGCTCTATAAAGAGGGTCCATGGGAATTAGCCTCTAGAAACAGACTTGATGATGGTACGCTAGAGCCTTTGAGCTTTCTATCTTGCCAATGCTCTATGTCTAAGTGTGCTTTTTTTTAAAAGGAAGGTATCAAAATATTTAGAGGTTAAACTTAAACTTTGGGTTAACCAAAGTGGAGTCCTCCCCATCGACACCTTGATTGGCTAGGTCATCAACCTCTTTGTTACCTTCCCAGAAAATATGTTCAAATCTAGTTTCCTGTATCTTGTCTACGAGGTCTAACACATCTTCAAGTTTTGATTTTAAAATCCAATTAGGGGTGCCTCTCTTCCTTAGAGCATTAAAAATGATCTGTGAGTCCCCTTCAATAATTAACTTATGGAACCCACCCTTAATGCATAATTTTAATCCTTCGTTTAAAGCTTCTAACTCTGCTATGTTGTTAGAAGACTTACCTAGGGGTTTGGCCCTTTTAATAACACATTCTCCACATTCATTCTGTATGATGCACCCCAGGCCAGCTTTCCCTGGGTTGCCTCGAGACGCTCCATCAAAATTCAATTTCATCTAGCCAGTTGGTGGTGGAGTCCATTTGCATAATTTTCTTGCTAAATTGTTAGCCTTGAGATGCAAGAGTGGAGGATTGATTAGATTTTTCCAGTTCTTCCTTAAATCAGCATCCTAATCATAGAAGGAGCCTTCTTCTTTAAATGTATTTCTTAAGTGATTATTGGCGACTTCTATGATACTAGCTTCTATTTTGTTGATCAGTGATTCTTTGTTCATTTTAATGTCTGTAAAGATACGTCTATTTCTTTCTTTCCATATTTCCCAAACTAAGATAGACAGTGCAATTCTCCATATCCTATTATACACATTAGTTCCATTTTGGGGCCAGCATTTCAAGAAATTCCAAAGATTATCATTTAAGGTCGTTGACCAATTTAGTTTGTTGCATAGCCATACCCAGCAATGTTTGGTGAAAGGGCAGTCGTATAAAAGATGATTGGTTGTTTCAGATGCCGACTTGCATAATATGCATCGTGAAGGACCTTCAAATCCTAGCTTGGTAAATCTATCTGATGTTAGAATTCTCTTTTGTAGAGCAGCCCATAAGAAGATTCCAACTTTGGGGAGGCAAGCCAAATCCCAGCATAAGTTAAGGGGAATGTCTGTTTTAACCTAGTCTTGAGAATTGATAATAGCTTCATAACCTTTTTTAACACTATATTTACCATCTTTAGACATTCCCCAAATCAGTCTATCATTCCTAGCTTTATGATTCACTTTTCTCGTTTGTATAAATTCTTCGAAAATAGTTTGATCTTCCTGAGTTAAAGTTGTATTCGAAGCATTTTTCCATTGCCAACCTTCTTGTGTTTCCACTATATAGTCTTTAAAATATTTTCCCCAACATTGTGTTAGTGTATTTTTTATGTTGTTTGGGAGGTTTGATTTATCTGGGGACGGGAGGTCGTCCCAGGAATCTACCCAAAAGAGGGCATCTTGGCCGTTACCAATATCCCAAGTGAGGTTATTTGAAATTAGTTCTCTGTTTTGCATCATGAAATTCCAAATTTTAGAGCCTTTGGGTGGATTTATTGTTCGGAATAAGGTTGACGGAATCGAGTTATTTAAATATTTGTGATATAGGATTCTGGCCCACTTACTGTCGCTCTCTTGGTACATTCTCCATACTAACTTAGCTCCTAAAGCTTTATTCTGCCAACTTAAATTTTTTATTCCTAAGCCTCCAAACTCTTTTGGTCTAAATATCTGGTTCCATTTTATCATGGCCACTTTCTTTTTATCTTTTGTGCCTTGCCAGAAAAAATCTTTTAGTTTTTTATTTTATTTTTTCCCAATGCCTTTAGGAAGAGGCAAGCACAACCAGTGATAAGTAGGGATGGCCAAGATTTGATCATTGTGGCTCCCTGCTTTGTTTAAAATTTTCCCTTTCCAATTGTCCATTTTCAATTCTATTTTAGCTGCCATATTGTCCCATGTCCTGTTGTCCTTTATACCCTTTTCCAAATGGATACTGAGGTATTTACATGAAAAATCACCTTTTTTGAAGCCCATTAAGTTGCAAATATTCCTCTCAAGATTTGGTTGAGTATTAAGGAAGAAAATTTTGGACTTTTTAGCATTTACTTCCTGTCCAGACGCTTTCGAGTAAGTATTGGTATTGTCCTTGAATTGGAGTGCCTCCACTCTTGATGATTCACCCGGTAAAATAGTGTCGTAAGCAAATTGTTGATGAGTAACATTTTCTACCTCATCAGTCACTCTGACACCATGGATTTTCCCTTCTAGTTGGGCTAATTTTATTGTCCTACCGAAGGCTTCCGCCATTATTATGAAAAGATAAGGCGAAATGGGATCCCCCTGCCTAATTCCTCTAGAAATTTCAAAGAATCCTTCAGGTGATCCATTTATTAATACAAAAAACATTGGGGTGGATATACAATTGTAAATTAGATTGACCCATTGATGTGAGAAGCCAAAAGCTCTCAATGTTTTACATAAGAACCGCCAATCGACCTTGTCATAAGCTTTACACATATCTAGTTTCATCAGCATACAAGGGTCTTTGTTCATCTGAGCCGAATGTACCAGTACCTGTATGATGATTATGCCATCCTATATTGACCTTTTCGGAACAAAGCTTGTTTGTTCTTCAGAGATCAGTTTGTGTATTATCTTTTTAAGTCTATTTGCCATGGCCTTGGATAGAATCTTGCATATAGTATTACATAATGTTATGGGTCTAAAGTCTCCTGGGAACTCAGAGTTTGATTTCTTTGGTATTAGTGCTAAGAAAGTATTATTGATTTCTTTTAGTAAAGTACCTGAATTCCTAGTTGCTTTGATTGCTTGCCATAATTCTTCCCCGATGATATCCCAACATTTTTGGAAAAAGAAAGCTTGGAAGCCATCCGGTCCTAGGGATTTCTCAGGGTTTAGTGAGAATAGAGCCACTTTGACCTCTTCAATGTGAATCTTTTATTGAGATTTTTATTGTCTTCATCAGTTAGGATTCTGGGAATTGAACTTAGCATCTTTTTCTGAGCCTCGAGATCCGAAAATTCATAATTGTTTAAAATATAAGAAAAATAAGTTACAAAGGTTTCAGCAATTTGACTTCGATTCTCAATTTCTATTCATGCGTTGTTTTGGACTTTGGTTATTCTATTTATATTCCGCCTATTAAGTGTACTTGTATGAAAAAATTTGGTATTTCTATCTCCTATTTTTAACCAGGTTTCTCTCAATTTTTGTTTCCAACATATTTCTTCCTTTGCTAGGATAATTTCTTGTTTATTAAGAAATTATTTTTCTTTGTTATATTCCTCATCCTTCATACCATTCTCTATGATTTTATTGCTTAGTTTTTTAATTTCTTCCTCATTTTCTAATTTTTCTTTGAATATATTTTTGAAACTTTCATTATTCCATTTAATTACTTTTTGTTTTAATCTTTTTAGTTTTGTTACGAAGCAAAACATTCTTGATCCATTAAAGACTTCTTCATTCCACCATTGCTTAATTTTTTCTAGGAAGTTCTCATCCATAAACCACATATTTTTGCATTTAAAAGAACACCTAGCCGATTTTTGTTGTTCCTGTAATTATAATTATATTGGATAATGGTCTAAACCTGCAAATGGTAATATAGTTGCTTTAATTGTCTTGTTGATCGTACTTATGTCTCCTTTAAGGATGAACCTGTCCAGTCTCTCTGCTATATAGCAAAAACCCTTTGGTCTATTATTCCATGTATACACACCATTTGATGTGGGGATATCAAAGAAAGAATTACTCATAAACCAATCCTTGAAGTCTGTTATTGCTTGTGTTTCTATTTGTATTCCTCCAAATTTTTCTTTAATATTTAATATTGCATTAAAATCTCCTCCTAGAATGTAGACTGCTTGTGTATCCATGCTCATATAATTGCTTATTTCTGTCCAAACACCTTTTTTTTTTTTGTGGGCGTAGGTCCATAAACATTTATTATATTAAACTGGAAATCGTTTCTAAAGTTTTGAATTCTTCCTGCCATCCAATTATTTCTTGTTGTTTGCAGTTTGAAGTCCACCTTTCTAGGATCCCATATTATGCCCAACCCACCCGAGGCTCCCATAGATTTTGTTAGTTCGCATCTCCAGTATCCCAATTTCCTTCTAATCTTTTTCTCCTTCTTCTTTATTTAGTTTTGTTTCCTGTATTAGATTTATTTCATATTCCAAGAGGGTTAGATTGTGCTTCTTGTTAGGGGCATTTATACCCCTAGCATTCCACGATGTGATCTTCATACTTCATTTGGAAGGCACTTCCCCTTACCAATGTTTAAAATATCACTAATTTTAATTTGATTCTCATCCAAACCGGTTGCAGTTCTAAGTTCAGCAAGGCTCTTTCTCCCCCTTTTAAAGTTATTTTCAATGAAAGTATTTAATTTAGTTTTTCAGTCCATTTCAATCTAACAATCATATCTCATTCCTTTTCAACAAACTTAAGCAAGACATGAACCAAAATTAGCAATGCTTGATAACAATGGTGTATTTGATTCGTGTTTATTCATAATGTTGTCATGTTTGAAATATTACATGTATAGTCTATTATAGCTACAACAACATAGTGTATGACCCCATCCCTATAAATTGTCAAAAAAAAATTAAAATAATCATCTTGATTAAAATCAAAGGAATGGGTAATCTTCCTTAGACTGTAAGGTAAGAAAGATAAATCTAATGAACAAGTTGATGTTAGATCAAACTAAGAAAGTCATCATTGTCATAAGAACATATTTAAACTCATGAGAGATTTAGAAACTCCATCCATAACTTCAAAGGGAAACAGAACTATCATTTTATAGTTTCTTAGCAATGAAACTAGAGTTTATTTTATTTAAATAGGACTAAGCAATTGTACAAATTAGTAAACAAGTATTGGTTATTACAACCAAATATTTTGACTTTAAATATTTCCCTTCATGAGTAATAGTTGAAAAAAGAACTATCTAAAAAAAGGTCCTAGAAAGGATTGTGTAGCCACATATATAGTTCGCATTAAACATAGTTTAAAAAATAGAATTATGTGTAATACATTTTAATCTCATTTGAAAGCAGTGTATGTAAACAATTTGGTGAGTAAATGAGCCTTCTAATACATAGGTTTTAGGTGCAGAGACGAGGAGTATCCAAAAATAATAATGTTTACTTAAATACATAATTTAATCAATCATTTAAGAGAAATATTTGACAATGAACATTAAGATAAATAGAAGATAAAAATATGTTCATTGTATACTTGAAAGAGTTTTGGATGGATTGCTTGAATCCTTGGGGTTTTAGATTAAATTTCAAGGTGGAATTCAAGCCAATATTTTCATGAATATGTATTAAAATATACTCATAAAAGACAATGACATTGATGCATGTCCAATAGGGGGTGTAGTCTTCAATAAGTGACCTAGGACCCGAATGATCTTGATGAGTCTAAGACTAGTAAGAACTTGTATCTATTTTGGATGCTTATCCTCGATGAATACGAGAATATTTACAATGTATTGATAGTTAGTTAAATAGTTTAGATAGAAGTACTTGAGTAAACATATGAATGGACACTAACACCTTGAGAGAAAATAGTAAACAAAAAGAATAGTGATGATTTTGGGTATAACAATCAAGTCTTTACAATTTGTCAACAGAATATGGTAGGATATTTTTTTCTATGGGATCACTATAATTATTATTTATTTCAAAATAGAAATCTAGGAAAGCATGCTTATGCACTTTATCATATGCCTTCTAAAGGTAAATGGCAGGGATTGTTTTGTTGTTGTAGTGGATAGATCAAATAATTTTGCACATTTATTTGTCAATCCTATAGGGTTCAAAGCACACAAGGTAGCTATAAAATGATATTCAAATTATTATTATGATTTAATTAATATAATTACATATGTACATTATGTATCTACCCTCAAAGTACTACTAGAATATGCATTTATGAAATTAAGGATTAAAATTTATTTTTATTTATTTGATTTTTTAATATTGCTTCAAAATGCAAAAATATTTAGAATACATGGATTGCCTAAGAAATTTATCAACGAAAAGAATTGTAGATTCCCTAGCTCCATATTTTGGAGTTGTTTTCCTTGACAAGTATTGATCTCTCCTAGTTGTAATTATAATCCATAAATATATCGATCAATAGAAATAGTGAATAAATGGATTAAAATATATTTAAGAAACTATATCATGAACCAATAGACAACTTAGGCGTAGTGGTTGGACCATGGAGAATATTGTTATGATGCCACCCATCATATGTCCATTGATAAGACTCATGATGCACTACCACCCACAAATTTGATGTTCACCAACATCAAAGTACCAATAGCAAGAAACTTAATTGAACTAAGGTGAGAAATTTTTAGGTTCCTCAAGGATCATTTATAGTAGGCTCATGATTCATTAAAAATGTGAATTGCACTATATTCAGAGGTCATTTAAGGTTGGATAAATAGTTTTTCTACACTTACAAATGTATTAGTAAACTTCTAAATTCAATTAAAGAAGGGGACAAATATTTTAATGTATTGCCAAAATGGAGACAAATATTTCACAAGGATTGATTTGAAGAGCGGGCATCATCAAATTCAATTAAAGAAGGCAACAGATAGAAAACGATATTTAAGATTAAGGCTAGATTTTATAAGTGGTTGATTATTTGGACTAATGAACTAAGCATATTCATAAGGTTAATGAATGAGGTGTTGAAGTCATTTCTTGACAAGTTCATGATTTGTTGATTTAGATCATATCTTTATTTTTTAGTAGAACAAAGGAAGAGTATTTGATGCATTTGAGTTTAGTATTACAAAGATTGAAGGAAGAGAAATTGTTGGTCAAATGTAAAAAGTGCACCTTTATGGAGTTAGTGTATTATGGCTCTATCATTTCTTAAGAAGGTTTATGAATGGACTAAAAAGGTAAGGGCTATTGTGGAGTGGTCATTTCCAATGATCTTATTTCAAATGAATTTTTCTTGGTTTAGAAAAAAATTTGAGAAAATTCATCAAAAAAATCCATGGTATCTATGCACCTATCATGAAAATAATAAAGGGTTAATAGAAATAATTTTCATTGAACAACTACAATAGAGAAAAAAAAATTGGCTTTTGAAAGAGAAAGTGATAGAACAACCAATCTAGGATTGCTAAATTTTAATAAAGCATTTCAACTAGATTGTGATGCAAGTGGAAAAATAATAGGAGTTTTGAGACAAGAAAGTAAATCCATTATGGTTTTAGTGAGCGGTGGAATGAATCCAAGCAGAAGTATTCAATCTATGAAAAACATTTATATGTAAGTGTTCAAGCACTAAATAAGTGAAGGCGTGATTTGCTACATGATGAGTTTTTTCTACACAAAAATCATCACACATTGTAATTTAGTAACAACTAGGTTAGCTAAGTCAAAAGTATGTGAATTTGTTTGAATTTCAAATTCATTCATTTGTATTAAACTACAAGAGTAGTAGGCCAAATAGGATAGTTGATAATATTAAGTAGAATGTGTCTTTTATTAAATGAGATTATGATAAAAGTTTTGATTTTTACTCCAAGAGAGACTTATACAAAGACAATTCATATCCTAGAGAAGAAGGGATGTCATGCAAGTGTCCTACTAATAGAGACAAAACTCCATGGTTGGAATATTTCAAGAAGGTTTATTGTATAAGGGGCAATATTTATGCATGCCCCAATTTTCAATGAGAAAAAATAATATGAGAGAAACATAGTAAAGGGCTTGGTAGACATTTTTGGATGGATAAATTAGTGCAATATTATGAAAGGTATTATTGTCCAAGGATGAGTGTTGTGTGAACAATATTGCATAATGTTGTAGAATTTGTTAGCATGTCAAAGGGAAGAGTCAAAATATAGGTTTATACTGTGTTGCCTATATTGCAGAGACCATGGTAATATTTGACCATGAAATTTGTTCTTAGGTTAGCAAGAACCTAGTGAGGTTATTAGGTCCACAATCCTCGAGCATGCTTCTCACATTATCAAGACCAACACTGTCTTCAAGGGTTTGAAACAATTGCTCACTAATAAATTGAAAATAATTAAGGGCATAAAATAAGAGTGGGTAAACTATCCTATTCTTCGGGCTCATTTTAAATCTATGAGGGTGTTCCAAAGATCTCCTTTATACATGTTAATTCAATATAATAAATGTAATAGATATTACCCAATTGTACATTTGAAACCAATTTTGTCACTAGGTCCACTATAATTGACTACAAAGGACCTCTATATAATTGATCATACACCTTTAACATTTATCTATAAATATCAATAACTTTCTAATCCCTAGAGATAATTTCATTTATCGTCTCTTATACAATGATAGGGTATAGACATGCATATTCACGTTCCTTGATGATATATAGATTTGGTTCACTCGTAATAATAATAACAACAACAACAACAACAACAACAACAACAACAACAACAACAATAATAATGAACCATAACATGTAAACCCTAATATAAACCTACTACATTAACGAAAATAGAAAAAAATGCTTGAATTAAAATGTTTCATCTTAAACCAATAAAAGATTGTTATTAATTCCTTGGGCAACATAGTTAAAATATCAAGGAGAAAATGAAAAATTAAACACACCATCAACAAAACTAAATTTGCACATGGAAACCAAAGATACATAAATAATGAAGATTCATCCATAACCAAAACTACAATGACCCATATGCATTCAAAGAACTCTTATTACAAAAAAATTACAATACATTAGGTGTTGTCACACAAGCACCAAACCCTTCGTGTATTCATGCTAAAAAAATGTGCTAAAGGAAAAAACCTAACTACGATTAGAACACTCCCTTAAATTATTGCAAACAACTGTGGAGAGATTCATTACAAACAAAATGCATAAGCTAAATCCCTTCCTACAATGTTATAAAGTATACCCTTTCATTTATAGTTACAACATTCAATATTTGAAACCCTAGAAAGATTTCCACACAAATTTAGAGCTTAATTGGTTTCGAAACCAACTCCTTAATGTAGAATTCACCAACATATGTAGACTCATCATTTTTGTACCCAACTCACTCATGGAAGCCTCAGGTTGATAAAAACTAGGATAATGTAAAAACAAAACTCATGATTCTCTATTAGTTGTCATTGGACACATCCTGATTTTCATTTGAAATAACATGAATGCCACTAATAAATGAGTAGAATGTATTATGGGAATCATGGAGGAACGTTATTCAAAACTTGAAAATGCATTTTCATTAATGATGCATTTAGACCTAGAGTGATATGGTCTAGAGCAGCCCACAAAGTCCGTTAAAGATACCACCGAGAGGCATGTAGACATTAAAGTCATGAAACCCTAGTTCCAACATTAGATCAGGGCATGCATTGTGTTATTCATTATTCCTATTAATTAAGTACTTTTGAATTTAAAAAATGGTTTCCAAGTGCTTTGAAATCACTTTTGATACTTGTAGAGACTTATTGACCTCAATAATGGTATTTTTGGTTGTTGAGGGGTATGTGGGAGTTACCATGAAAAGCATGGGAGTTTCAAACTTTGGAGGTCAAGGGTTTACATACACTTCATGCCACCAATGGTGCATCAAGAATCGAGATCAGGCATGCCAATGAGCGCATACCATTGAGGGATGAAAATGGAGGGGAGTTCGAAAAAGGAAATCTAATGAGGAATTTCTAGTGGAAAGTTTGGGGATCGAAGTTTGAGACTACTTGATGATAGGTACATGGGGAGGGAGGAGTACAATGGGCCAATAGAGTAAAGGGAATCATACTTAGGTGGGGTGGCATGAAGGGATTGGAAATTCAACATTCCAAAATGAATAAAGGGAATTGGGGATGACAATAAGGCTATCCCTGGTAGGGAAACTCCAAAAACTCTAACATATTCAACCTACAATACACACTAATTTTTATTTGGAAATGATAATTGTAACATATTATAGGTATGTGGGAAATGACAAGGGACCACACTTGACAAAAATTTAAAACTTAAGACCCACACCGAATTTCTCGAATTGGTTACTAGTATTGGGTCAAAGCTAGAGTTACACATAAAAGAAAGGGGATTCAAACAATATTTGACACTACAAGGTTGAGTCCAAAAAGATTTATCTAGGGATGTGTTTCACTACTTGACACAGAGAATCTAGTTACCTTTGGACACAAACTAAAAAATGAGGAATCACAAAATGATGTTAGATTCACTTACACTTCACCATGACAAACACAAATAGCACAAACAAAAAAAGTCATGACTAGGGCAAGAAATATGTAACAAAATGATATGGTATTTTGAATGATGAACAAGTGGTTACAAAACACAAGTCAAAATATCATTGTGGGTCAGACCTCGCAAAGAAGATGCATGACGCAAGGCCAAGGACAAATAATTGCATCCATTTGCCTCTATCAAAGACATGCTTGTTGAAGGATTTGATTTCTCTCAAACCATAGTCATGTCTCCTGGACTAAACTTCAACAAATGAAGCCTTTCATATGCATGCATCAACCTATAAATACTACCCAAAGAATGCTAATTGATCTCACCTTCAACTTAAACTTAGTAGGGTAGTCATAAATAATGTGTGTTGGCCCTATTCTATGATGAATCATGCATACACACAACAGAGGTAAAAGCTACAAAATCTAAGTCCACATGAAAAAATTATACCTACTAACCTCTTCATATGAATCAAGAAAAAAATATTCCTCCAACTCACATGGCAAAGAAAAATGTGCCTCGTTACACTATTGATCTACACAAAATATCTTCCTCCAACAAATCAAAATAAGAAAAATTAAAGTTGTAGCAAATTATCATATTAACTTGAAGTTTGCAACACAAGCAACTAGGATCAATCAACAAACAAAAACACCTTCCACAAGCAAGGGTGGCAAGAAAATAATTGCAATATTCTTCAAAAGCAAAAGGATTACATAATTGCAAGATTAATTACAATGAAGCGATCAATTGCTTTTATAGAAAGCAACAGATCTAAAAATAAAAAAGCAAACTCAAACTAAAGCTAAGATATACAAATTAAATGTGCATGACATGCACAATGTGCAAACTAGAGCTTAACTAAAATTAGACTAAGCTAAATTTAGACTCACTAAGTGAACTTAAGCTAGAGCATGAATGTGCAAACATGTGCTTTAATTATGCATAATAATATGCACGAGAATATTCTCTAGCATGTGCAAAATTAATTAAAGCAACATATGCAAGTGTGTCTAAAGCAACTAATATGCATGCTCTAACACACACACCCACCCCCCCCTTATTGAAACTTAGGGAGACAAAATAATCTATGCATGAAATGCATGAATGAGTCCCAGCAATAAAGGCATGATTAGGTACCCGTGTATAATGAAAATCTCTCAAAGCGGAGAAAAGGGAGAAAAAAACACATGGGAAAAAACCCCTCTCCAATAGTGAGAGATGCAACTACATGAAGTGCAGAAGAACCTCCTCTAGGACACAAGAAAAGTGCGGACACATGTCGAATGATAATTGTCATAGTGTTGAATGAAGAACCTCCTTTGAAACCAAGATGATGATCAAGATCAATCTGTATGAGTGTCGCCAACAACACTAATTGAACAATGAGCAGATGAAAAACAAAGGCAAAACATCTATCATCCAAAGATACAGAAAACACCAATCTACATGAGTTACCCCAACAACACTACTCGAACAATGAGAAGATGGAAAACAAAGGCAAAACATCTATCATTAGAATATATGGAAGGCAACATCTACATAATGGCCCCCAATGACACTACTTGAACAATCAAAAGATGGCAAACAAAAGCAAAACATCTGCCAGTCGAAGATGCATATGGCACATGAATCTATACGAGTGACCCAAATGACACTTCCTCAACCATGCAAGAACAAAGTGCTAGTCGAAAATATAGGTGCCAATACGCTAAACAACTGATCAACCACCCCCCCGCCCCCCATAATGCTAACAAAGGTGAGGCTTGACAGGTCCATTGAAACTCTATCACTAAGAACATATGAAGGCAAGGCCCATGCAGAAAGAGCGTGACCTTTGTCTATCTATGATGAAGAAGATTGAGGAACTGAAATACGATGTTGCTTCATCGCCTCCTCTAAAGCCTCTAATCGCTTCCAACACCTAGAAACTGGATGACCTTCCTTGCCACAGAAACTACAAGGATCACCTGATTTCTGTTGCTTTGTCTTGGAAGAAGACTCACCAGACGGAGAAGAAGGATAAGGAGATAGAGTGGAATTCGCCATACTAAATTTCTGCAAGAGAAACCCCCCATCGCAAGATACACAAACCCTTTGCAACTAGATAGTCAGGAAATCTAAAAATAAATAATTCTGAGAATAATGTATACCTAATCAAAACTCTACAAAAGGAGACCAAATATCTGTGTAGAGGATTCTTAGAGTTTTCCAATGATGTGCGGAAGTTGGAAAATGGAGTTTGTTTTCTCAAGTTATAGCCTCAGAAGCGCAAAAAGAACCCTAACTTTGGAGATCCGGTACGAAAATATGGTCAACAATCTGATCAAACCATCACCAGATTTAGATCGCCACCAGAATTAGTTTTCCGATGATATCTTGTTGCCCAATTTCGATGTCAGATGACAGTTATGACAAAAACATTGAAGATAGATTTTTGAAGGAAAAAACAATTAAAAATAGAAGAACCACTATATTTAGCGAGGTGTTATTTTTGGTAGACCCGCCAAAAAAAGGTAGGACACGCTACTAACGTCAAAACTGCAGTAGGAAGGTACTTTTTTTTTACAAAAAAACAAGGAGTACCCCTACTTTTATTTGACTTTAATTTTTTCTTGATTTTGCAAACAATTTGTCCCCCAAACTTCTAAAAAAATTGCATTAAAATATTTAAGAAAAAGCATGAGTAAATTTTTTTTAACCTGCATGATTTTTTTTCGTATGCTTTGTGCATCATCAGTGATGAGGTCAGTGCCTCATTATGCATGCCAATTTTGTTATATGTGTTAACCCCTAAAAAAAAATAGCCCCAAATTTGACAACCTTTGTTTTTGACAAATTTTATATTGATTTATAGCTTTTTGGGCGTTCTGAGCTCAATGGTGAGGTCCATTTTGCACCAAAATGCCCAAATTCTTCACTTACCCCCAAATTTTGCCTCATTTTTCGTGCCCTTTGCAAAAAAGAACCCAAAAAATCAACTTCTCATATTTTGACGAAACAGTGGATCTTAGGGTTTTGGCACGCTACAAACATAATCGTGAGGTCTGTGAAGCTCCAAAAGATAGGCAAAAAATTGTCCAAATCCAAATTCACACAAAAAAATAGAAAACTTGGAGACCCTACAATGTTATTGAGAAAAGAAACCCTCAAATTTTGAGAAGGGGTTTGATGAATCCACGCTTTGATATCATGTTGAATTTTGCAACACAAGCAACTAGGATCAAACAGCAAACGAAAACACCCTCCACAAGCAAGGGTAGTAAGAAAATAATTGCTATATTCCTCAAAAGCAAAAGGATTACAATTTGCAAGATTACATAATTGCATGATTAATTAGAATGAAGAGATCAATTGCTTTTATAGAAAGCAATAGCTCTAAAAGTAGAAAAGCTAACTCAAACCAAAATTAGCAAACTAAACCTAAGATATGCAAACTAGAAATGCATGACATGTACAATTTGCAAACTAGAGCCTAACTAAAACTAGACTAAGCTAAATTTAGACTCACTAAGTGAACTTAAGCTAGAGCATGAATGTGCAAATATGTGCTTTAATTATGCATGAGAATATTCTCTAGCATGTGCATAATTAATTAAAGTAACATATGCAAGTGTGCCTAAAGTAGTTGATATGCATGCTCTAACATAACCAACAACCTATTGATCTTTATTTTGGCTTATATCTTGTTTCTCAAAATCATCATCGTTCGTATGTTGGACTTATACCTGAAGGATTCCAGTTCAAGTATACCATTACCCACAATTGTGGAGGCATTTCCTTTAAAAAGAAACACCTCATAATTAGCATTATCATCATTAAACTCTTGGTAAACATGCGGCTAGCATACATCATTATCACACGCGATGATGCACTCTATGCTCAAATCACATACTTGATCTACATCTTGCTTTTTCTAATTAGCATAACATTGAGTACCATGAGACACCTCAAGTGGAACCATATTCTTCAACTTACTTGGGCAATCTATTGTGTCATGTGTGCTATTAAAATCAAACTGATGAAACATTTCCTCTTCCAAATTTATTACTGTAACATCTTCTAATGAACTGATTGAAGCATACCGTACATAAGAAGATTACATGTCTTAAACCAAATAAATATGTTTACACATGTCCACATGATCACCATATTCACAATATTCAAGAGAAAGGTCTTCAAACTATAATTCATAAGTTGCATCAACATTTGACTCAACAATTTTATCTAGTAGTATAGATAAGTCTATGATATCCTATTTCAGTTAATCATGAATAACTTCAACATCAAAAATATGGGAAAAAGAGGGAAAGACATTAAACAAGAAACCATTTCTTGTTCACCATTCATATTACCAATGTGTGCACAACCTACATAATTAGCCTTGTGAGCTGACTCATTCCATATAGCTACTACAAACAAGGCCACTTACCTATGTTTCAAGCTATAGGCCATGATTTATTTCTTCATTGTCATCACCCACGGATGACTTATCTAGCTAAAGGTAGGTCCATATACTTTTTTTTCATCATCATCACTATCATTTGGTGTTGCATCAATATCACCTTCTTCTACATGTGTGCAAAAACAATCACCATGTTCTAGTGTTGCGTATAGATTAGATGATACATCCAGTTTATTACTAGTCGTGAGAATTTTAATTGATCTGGAAAGAGTCATTACTCAATTCAAACACATGTTCACCTCTCAACAAATATTTATTTCTCACCTATATCATCGTTGCATCTGTACAGGTTTCTTTTTATTAACATGATTGATTGGATAATTAGGGCACTTAAATGAGCTCGCTCAGACGTTGCATGTTGTGAGCGGGAAACTCATACTAAGTGCATAAACATTATGCTTGTCATGAAGCTTTTGATCAACTATATCATATTCATTATGCTCATCTTGTCCTTCCATTGAGTGGAATCTCAATGAAACATGCTAATCATCTTGTTCTTCAAGTACTAAAAAACTTTCCCATAAGGAAGGTATTCCTCTCTACTCACTGATAGGACATTTGGACTCACAATGGTGGTAAGTTAAACTTTCTGTTGTTGCAACTCTACAATAACTTTTTTTGTTTTTGTTCAAGGTGATATAGCACCTCTTCTTCATAATCAACTTCTTATTTATATGACATCTTATCAACAAATATATGAAACCAAGGTTAGAAAAATATCGATTTATTCGAAGAAATGCCAAACTTCCAAATGGCTTACCGGAACACTATTTCTTCTCTTTTTATGAAATGAAAAATATGTCGAACTCCTATTTTATTTTTGATGGAGAGTAGAAAATTTGAAGTACAAAGAAGTAATAATTCATAAAGGAACTGGATAATTCAATCTACTTATAAAACAAAATATGAGATAAATCATGAATGCATATAGCATCACTCTCTGATGAGTGATGCTCCTTTTTACCCAATTGAACATCATATCACAAAACAGGAGGCTAAGGACTAAGAACATTTTCCGCTGCAAATCTGGGAAAATCAAATTTTGCTGCTTAAAATTGCTTGCTGGTACTATACATCAACAAATCTTTTATAAATAATATACACATATTTTGACCAAGGTAGGTAGCAAAATCACGTAACACTCAGAATATTTGATAGTAACAAAAATGTATAATTAAGCATGTTTAAACCAGAGTACAATTAGAATAGATGACCTCTCAAGAGATTCCAACCATTATAAAAATAACATGAATGTCATGACTGCTAAGTGTTCATGGCAATCGAAACCCTACTTGAATGGATCAGATAGCTCTAAACTACACAGCTGAATCCCAATCCCAATAAATCATCACATGACAAGGTGGGTGTACTCAGTCATTTTTTTGTTAAACAAACTTGAAAATAAGTTTATGTTCTGACTGATCAAACTTTGGAGACATACTTTCAGTAAGAATAAAATTTGAGAAAAGGGTAAATTTCCTTGTACCTTTCCAGTGAAGTTGCAATAAAAAATCGCCATCGTTTTAAAATCATTCATACCCCCTTGCTACAGAACTGCCTGAGAATTGCATAAAATAAACTTTTCAAAAAAGATAAAAGACGATGATTCACCGAATGCCAGAATTCATTTTATAAGAAATTCCCATCATTGTCCTCATCTAAACTACGCACATTTTGTCAAACATAATGCATACCTTTACCATTCTGCTGCATTCCATTCAGGCGCTTTGCCAAACAAATGGCATCTAGTCTCTGTGCCGATGATTGAAACGTTTTGACATCAATACCCAGATTCTTCTTTTCCGATGGATTCTGTCAAATGTCTTTATACACACTTCGAAGCATCCTCGTCTGGAATTTTTCATTGCCCTAAAAAAATTGTATTGACAATTTGTCACCACTTTACATGAATCAAAGAAGAAATACGTTAAAGGGCAATAAAGAGCAGGAAGAAGGAGGCTTCGGAAGTGTGTACAAGGACATTTTTACAAAATTATATCCAATAATTTTCATCGCTAGCTACTGTAACCCTTCTTTCGGCTTTGAATATCCATGCAATGCTTCGGTATTATCGGACGGAATTCGCCAGTCAATTTAGGAAAGACAAATATCTGTAGAGAAGGGTGACCTTGACATGCCTCACGAAGATCAGGCGACAAAAACACAGCTGTAGAGAAGGGTGACCTACATTTGATTTGACGGGTTGATTCAAGTATAGGTCTCCTGGATTTGAAATGGTTTATCAAATTTTAGTTTATTTGAATGTTATACGTTGTTTTTCTTAAATACACAAAAAGGAGCCAAGTTCTATATTATGAAATCAAAATCCAAAGCAAAGTGTTATGCTCCCACCTCGCCATCAAAATTGTCTAAGATTAGAATTTTGCACCAAGAAATTTAATGCCTTCATTAACCATGAGCTCCTTCGTCTACTTCATAAATTATGATTCCCATAATGCTTTTCATTTTTTGCATACTTCATTTTGAAAAAAACTTAGTAGAACTCAATGGTCATCATTGCCCTCTAACCATACCATTGTTGATAAGTAGTGCTCCATTAAAAGGAGGAAGTCTTGAACCAAACAGAGCCACCTAAATCATGTCATCTATACCTCAAGAAATCATTTGTTTAATCAAAGTATTTAGGAGATTTTTGATAATTTCTTTTTTTTTTCATTAGATATCATGAAAGAAACATACAAATTAGTTCTGATTTTAGATTGAAAAAGTCGATGCTACATGCTTACAACATACATATGATCATGTCATCTTATATATATATATATATATATATATATATATATATATATATATATATATATACTACGAGGAGTATCAACACCACATACGGATACATCACAACTATAGATAAAATAAGAGAGTACAATGTTGATACTGCTAAAAAAAAATAGTATATAGTAATCCAGAAGTATGTCAAAAGAAGCACAGATTTTGTCCAATCACTGAATGACCCCCTCTGGATCTTTTTCATCTCTGATCTTCACCATCCAACCTACAAACCCTTCCATCCATCTTAGCTCTTTATCGTCTATGATCAGTTGCGCATAAGGGTGGTTGACTCTTTCTGCAGTTGGGGGGGGGGGGGGGGGGGGGGACAATATCCTCTTTGTTGTCTTCGGCACCCTCCTCGTCTTCTTCACTAGAAACAACATCTGGAGGGATAACAATAATCAGTACTGCAGCTTCAGGAACATCTTCTACAGGATTGCCTCCTCTCTGCAATCTAAGGTCAGCCATGAGATTCTACAAGGCAAGCTTGAACGAAGTCTGCTCCTCTGTAGCTCTTCCCCATGTGTACACGTAAGATTTCTTCTCTAAAAACTCTTACCATGACATCTTTAACGAGGTCTTCAAATTTCCTCCTATTGAGTCTCATAGTAACTAACACCTGCAAAGCAATATCATGATAAATGAGTCTCCTAAGAGACTTAGTAAGAACTCTAGGTCTGCCACCAAATATATTATCATTCCTAAACTTCCAAATGATCCAAAGAAGCTCTACTGAAAAATAAGACAAAAATATTGTACAATGATTCCTAAGGCCCAAGGTGCATCCAAATATAAGCTCAGTTACAACAATGTTATCATTAAGAAAAAAGCTAAATAGTTTCCAAATTTCCTTTGCAAATATACAGCCAAAGAATAAGTGTAGAATAGTCTCAGGAGTTCAGCAAATTGAGCAAAGATTATAGTCCTCATTTGGTTGTTTAAGTGTGAAGTTGTGGAGGATTAATCTCCACACTAAACACTTCTTTTTAGGTTCCACTAAACTGTCCCAAAGGTTAATGAAGATCTTGTTCCACTTATCGGTATCATAGTTCAGACCCCATCAGTGGTTTATATGTAAAAATATGTCTTCATTGTCAGTCGGCAAGGAGTACAAAACTTTTGCCTTAATGCAATGGAGAGGAGTGTCATCCTTTCATAGATTAGACAAAAATATGGAATCATCGTGGTCACATGGTTTGGGTAAGGAGAGAGCCTTGCAAGCCTCCCTTGTAATGGAGTATGTCCTCCATTGAGTGTGGGAGATGTTAAATCTGAGTTTGAGTTCTTCCCATTCAATAAGAAGCCCATCCTTAATAATGTCCCTCAACTTCTTGATGCCCAAACCAACCCAACACCTTGTTTGGCAACCTTGCAGCATGGCAAGGGGTTTATCATTGTGTTTGAAGCCCCACCAAATGGATCTTTCCCCACACAATATATTATTGTCATTGACAATACCACTATTCCCAATAAGGTGTCTCACATGTTCCCAACATTCCAGGTAGATTTAAAAACTTCTAAACCAGCAACTTTAATTGGAATCAAACCTAAAATAAGGTCACACATATGCAGACTCTTCCTCGCAGTGCCTTTATAAGGAATGGCTCCAGAGATGTTATTCTCGACTAGTATCTTCCAGGGCTCATTGCCTTGTAGTGCTTTTGCAATCCATTTAACAGCAAGGGTGATACTTTGAACTCTGCAGTCCTTAAGGCGTAGACCCCCTTTACTTTTAGATGTAGAACAACACTGTCATCTAAATGCATGTCTCTTCTTGTTGCCTCTACCATCAGACCACAAGTAGTTTCTAATCAATTTTTGAAGGTAGTTAAATTGGCAATGTTTAAACAACCAATCATGTCAGTAGTATATGTTGTAGGATGACACAATTTTTTGACAAACTTGAACTCTCCTAGCAAGAGAGAGGTAATGATTATCGATTTTGGTCCTGATCCAAGACCACGTTTCCTTCGGATCAGGTTAAATAGCAAATGGGGTTCCCAAGTACGTAACTTGGTGTCTAGGCCCACCCTATTCAATTCCATATTTGAGAAACTAATTGGGGGATGGTCCTGCCACCCAAGTATGCATGACTTAGGGAGAGATATTTACTTCTTGAGGCTGGCCAGAAAAGATCCAATTTATTCATGATAAATTCCAAGTTATCCTCCTCCAAGTCCACTAGAATAGTTGTCTCATTAGTGAATTTCACATTGGTTACAGTCTCCTCATTAGGAAAGACAACCCCTTTAACCTGTGTCGGAGATAGGGAGTTGTCTCTCATCAAATAGAACAAAGCATTAATTGCTATCACAAACAAGGCTAGAGCAAGGGAGTGGCCATGTCTAATCGATCTAGAGAGTTCAAAACTTTTAGATTTGTTACCATTTATTTCAACTTGTGCATTAGCATCAGCCATCAGAATTTTAACCATCTATTGGAAGGCTTTTGGGAATCCTAGACAAGCCAACATCATGAAAATAAACTTCCACTCAATCCTGTCATTGACTTTCTCATTGTCAATCAATAACATGCATGAGTTCTATTTGGATACCTTTTCCCAATCCATAGTTTCCCAACATGTATTGAGGTTCTCTAGGATATATCTCCCTTTGACAAAATTGGTCTGGGTTGGGTTGATAACATTTGGGAGGACCTCCTCAACTCTCTTAGCTATAATCTTAGCTAAAATTTTGTAGGAGACATTCAAAAGAGTGATAGGCCTCCAATTTTTAATCAATGTTCTATCTCCTTCTTTGGGAAACAACTTAAAGATGCCAGCATTGATATCCTCGCCAAGAGAACCCTTTGATATGGCTTCTCCATATAGAAGACAAATTTCTTGACCAACCCAACTTATATTGCTTTTGTAAAAATTTGTAGGTAGCCCATCTGGGCCTTTGATAATTTCTTTTGCTACCCTTAAGTTGAGAAAAATAGCTTAAAATATGGTTGTGTGAAAAATGTATTTTCATTCTATATAGTTTAATTTTATAAAATAGACCTATTCACACTACACTTAAGCTCACACATGGGTTGTTTAGATTGTCTAAACAAGTGTCGCAGCATGTGTCACACCTTTAGAAGGGCATCCAAACTTTCAATCTTAACTTTTCACCTCATTATCCTTGTCTTTATATGCAAGAGATTATTTATGTATTTCATATACTTGTATGGTACTGGTCTAATTGGGCAAATTCTTATTTCTAAAAGTTATTTGATCTTACAATTTGATTTTAACTATTACTGCATAGTACTAGATAAAGTTTACAAATCCCTTTCCAAATTGTCTTGAACTTGCAATGCATTGGGTAAATACTCTTGTAAAGTGTGTCCTCAAGCAAAATTGACCTCGCAATTGAATGATCTCACAATAGTATGTCGCACTTTTTGGTCAAAGTGGGACATAAAAATCAGATTTTTCCACCAAGTTTTTACTTTCTAACACCTATAGCAATTAAACCATTAAGAATTTGAAGATGAAATGAATTAGTGATTTTTGGGATTTAATATGTACGTTATAAATATTTTTTTTTAAATAAAGAAATAATTTGTGATTTTTTTACATAACTTTTAATATTTTATTTGTTATAGTTAACAATATTTTTAAAAAATAATTGTACTTCCATACAATATAACTTAATTTGTAGGAAGGATAAAATTATGCATATATCTAGTGTATACATATTTTTCTTTAATTTTCTAATGTGTAATTTAATTTTATAGCTTTTAGAAGTGAAATTAGCTATAGTTCAGACATTGATTTCTTCAATATCATGTAACTTTTTTGGTATTCATTTGAATTAACTTTTTATTTTTATTGAAATAAGAAAATCAATACCTTAAGCATATAATTATTTTTCCATGTGTGTAGTGTAGAAGCCTTCATGATTCCTGAAAAAGGTCATTTTCACTAAACAACAGAAAAAAAATATAATAATTAAATTAAACATATTCAATATTATACATGTTGGAAAGCTTACTTCAAGTGATATGATCTTACAAATGATATTTTCATATTTATTCCATTTATTAGTCCAAGCCAAGGTTGCAAACAATGTTTTGTTAAAAAAATTTGAGGCCTAAGGTGGAAAGGTCACTTTTTTATGCAAGAGAGAACACACTCCACTTGCATTTTAGACAAATTCGAAAGCCAAATTTTCCAAACAGATACAAAGATACAAAAAATGAAATAAAATAAAATCAATCTTATTCAATTTTCAAGTACATCACAAAACTGCATACACATCTACAGACAAATCAATCAATGGTTTCTCTCACTCTCATCAATCATATCCCCTACATTCTTTTATGTGAAACCACACACATATTAATGGACTGGTTCTCTATTCATGTCGTCAATTCTCTTCTTAACCTCAGCCCCCCTTTTAAAATTGATACCTCACTCTTTTTTACGCATTATTCTATCATTTTTGCATCAATTCATATGTTGAAGCCCTTTCACAATCTATCTTTGAACATTGCAAGAAGTAAATGGTCAACAAATCTGTTTCCAAACTCCCCTCTTCGCATAGATGTCAGTATTGTCCAATCATTGAGATAGATTTTGACGAGGCAATCTATCAAATGGTTTCTACATTTGGAAGACATTTTATAATGACAATACATGTATACAGGTCACGTGGGCGCTAGGAACAAGCAAATCCTTTTAGTGCTTATCCTTATATCATAGTAATCTTTGGAAAACAAGTTAATCAAATACAATACAAGCTATCATTGCATTCCCTGAGACTACATATCGATCAGACATTTGGTCAACAGTTCATATGCCATGTTTGTGATTCCATATTTGCATACACGCCTAGCAGGGCTTAAACATGTGATATTCCCCTTTACTTAATGATTGATGGATGTTGATACTTAGTTCCAAGGCTTCCATTTAGATTAAAGATAGGTTAGTAATAAAATTGAAATGTATGCACTAACTTTATCATCAACATTTCAGGGTGTTTCTCTTTGAGAGCATTATTCATGATTCTATATTTTTGCATTCAAGTATACACTGGTAGTTGTAATTACAAAATCTGACTGTGCCAATCACATCAAGAAATACCAAAATCAAAACAAAAATAAAATTTAAGGAAACAAGCCAATTTGTTTTTGGTTGGTGTTGATCGCCTGTCCGCCCAGGTGCTCCTACACTAGACATGTCGACTAAGAAATTTTGTGAGAATAGACTCACAAAATGGGGTTAAGTAGTTGAAATACTCTTCTAGGTTGTAAAAAACCTACATCAGGCCTCGTTGTTGCACTAGGTACTTCATAATTCTTCTTCCTTTGCCTCTTTGAGCACTTAGCTGGCACACTTGCCGACCTCCTCCACCAAGTATAGTATCTTCTCTTCTTCCCTCTCATGGACTCATGCCCACTATAGACCATCCTCCTCCACTAAAGACACTCTCAATTCCTCTCCTCCTTTGTGGGATCCAAACCTCTATCAACTAACCACATCCACCAAATCATGCATGCAACGTCCTCTACCACCTATATATGTAATATTCACAACTGCATCTTCTTGCCCTATCTCTTTTTCATCAAAATCAAAAAATCAACAATTACTTTTATAGTTTCAGCTATAACATCCTCTTCAACCTATATTGTTGCAATGTCATTTTCATCACATGTAGTTGTTACTTCTTCAATCTCTTCAAGAAACCCACCATCTATTGCAACCTCTAATTGCACATTGTAAATTTTATCTTTTACCTCTTATATTATCTCTACTTGTGAGGTATCTTCTTCTCTATCATGCTCTCTACTTTCACTCATCATTTGATGGTCTTCCATGACCATATCCTCTCTTCTCTCTTCTTTTCTTACCTCATCATTTGTGTGGGTTTCTAATACATCTTTCATCTTCAAGCTGCAATTGTTCCTTTTTAATGGTATTCTCCACATCCCGTAACTCTCTTCCCAATACTGCTCCAAAAATGAAATCATCACGAACCTCTTCATGATCGACCTTGTCCTCTTCTTCGAATTCATCCTCTCAACTTTTGTGATATTTCATTCACATTTAATTTATTTTCCACTTCAATCTCTCTACCACTCACACTTTATACACCTACAATGATCCTTTTGAGATCTCCACAACCATTTCACACTTTCACTCTTTCTATAGTTTGTCCCTCTAAGCTCTCAAATGTTCAAAACTTCACTCACCTGCAATAACTATTTTGAACATTTGAGACAACTCCACCACTTCACCTACATGTGTTGGTGTTGGTGTTGGTGTTGGTGTTGGTGTTGGTGCTAGATTGCCTCACATTCAAAAATATGTCTACACTCTCAGGACCACCAGCTCTGATACCAATTGATGTAAGAGAGAAACACTCTCATTCTTTTTAGACAACTTTGAAAACCAAAATTTCCAAACAAACAATAAGTTACAGATATTGCAAAAAAATCAATATTATTCAATTTGCAAATAGATCACAAATGTGCATGTACATCTATAGACAAATCAATCAATAGTTTCTCTCATTCTCATTGATCATACCCTCTACATTCTTTTTTTACAACCATGCACATATTAATGGTTCGATGCTCTGTTAATGTGTCCAATTCTCCTCTTGACCTCAGCCCCCTTTTCAAAATGGATGCTTCAGTGTTCTTTCTTTTTTATGTGTTATGTTGTCATTTTTTCATTGATTCATATGTTGAAGCCCTTTCACATTCTACCTTCAGATGTTGCAAGAAGTAAAGTAAATGGTCAACAACCTTGTTTCCAACCCCCCCTCTTCACATAGATATTGTTACAATGCAATCATTGAAACAACTTTTGATAAGGCAATATGTCAAATGATTTCTACATTTGGAAGACATTTTGAAATGACAATACTTGTATATAGGTCATGCATGTGCTAGGAACAATAAAATTCTTTTAGTGATTATCCTTCTATCACAGTACTTTTCAGAAAAAAAAACTTAATTATGTACAATTCAAGCTATCATAGCATTCCCTGAGGCTACAAATCGATAAAGCATTGTAGAAATAGTTCATATTCCATGTTTGTTATTCCATATTTGCATACACCTCTAGCAGGGCTTAAACATATGTTATTATCCTTTCTTTAATGCTTGATGGATGTCGATACTCTGTTCCAAGGCTTCCATTTAGATTAAAAGTAGGTTAGTAGTAAAATTGAAATGTATGAACCAACTTTATCATCAACATTTATGGGTGTTTCTATTTGCATCATTGTTCATGATTCTACTAGCAGTTGCAACTACAAATTTTGATTGTGTCAATAACATCAAGTAGTACCAAAACCAAAACCAAAATAAAATTGAAAGAAACAAGCCAAAAAAAATGTTGGTTGGTGTTGATCACTAGTCGCCCGGATGATCCTGCGCCACTTTTATAAACTAGAAAGGAAGGACCATCAAAAAGTTGAATTTCTCATATTCTACTACAGGAAAAAAAAACTCCAAAGGAGTGGATTTATTAATGTGTACTGAAGTTTCATATAAAAACCAATTAAAATGATAAATTAAAGTAGTTTCACCAATTGTAAACAGAACATCATATCATAAACTAGAAAGGAAAGGTTTTTTTGAAGCTAAATCATTTACATTCTACCACAGAAACAAAACCCGTTTGTCAGACTTTCATTAATTTGTGTTATATGTTCATATCATCCCCACAAAATGTCATAAGTCGTATTTGATCCATATAAATATATTTTAACATGTATAATTTTCTCAAAATAAAATAAAAATATTTCAATATTTCAATTTCAACACTAATAATAATTAATGATCAATTTTTAATATTAAAAAAATAATATTGATAAAGATATAATAATGAATAATAATCTGTCTCTTTTAATTTTAATATCAATTCTTAATATTGATATAACTATTAATGTACTAATATGAATTACTAATATTATTAATATATATAATTGATGTTGCCAGTTAATGACAATATTAAGCAGCATAAACAAATCTCATACTATTCTCGCTTTCGTAGAGATTAATTTTTGAATGGTTATGGAGACTTGTCAAGGAAGGGAGGTTATTCAAATAAAAAGTTTAAGAAATTGTGATTCATTTAGGAGGAGGAGATTGCATTAGTTAAGAAGCATGTTTTAATGAATGGATATGTCCCAAGAAATCATTCTTCTTAGAAAGATATAAAATCATTTAGGGATCTGAGGAAGATGAGAGAGCAAAATAAGGTAATAAAAAATTATTAATATAAATATATGTAGTGGGTATTGACCTAATTGAAGAGGGTTTTGGAATGATCAGACAATAAGATATTTGATACTCTTCAAGGAAGAGTAAGGACATGAATTACTTACAATGTTGGTAGAATTTTGTGACAGCAATTATGTTGTACGTTGTTGAGTCTAATTTTTAACGATATACCTAAATCCTATTAAGGGTAAAGAGTCATCATATTATCTTGAATATGTGTGTGTGTGTGTGTGTGTGTGTGTGTGTGTGTGTGTGTGTGTGTGTGTGCCACAGTAAGATCAGAAATATAAATATATAGTTATATGTTATATGTTATATGAATGTATACATATTTTTGTAATATAAGATATATTAATATATTTGTAGCCTATTTCTTAATCTCTTGATATAGCCCTGTGAGGTGATAGGTTGGTGTTGTGTAGGGAGATGCGTACTAAAACCACACAAGATAGGTGGATCCCAAGACAGGATAGGGACGGGGTCTTAAATCCTTGAGGGAACCTACTTATAGATTGGTGTCAAGCGCCTTGAGACAAGTAAATCCACATGCTCCTTAGGGTTGAGTTTAGGAGAGAAGTAAGGAAGTGGACCTAAATATGTTGATTTACCAAATTTATTATGAATTATTCATTGTCTTCTTAAGTTCAATTGATTTGGTTGCATAATAATATACGTTAATCATTGAAAATTGATAGACTCCTAGTTGGGATATTACACTTAGCCAATTCCTTAATCACTCAGTAATGAAACTAAGAGGATAGGGAGTTTGTGAAGGGAGTGGTAGAGTAATTGGATCACATGTCGGGAAGGTCTCAATATAGGTAAAAACCTTGAGGGAGCCTACTTGTAGACTATTACTACGCCCTAGTCATAGTAATTCTACCATCCTTCTTAGGATTAGTGATTATGGGAGGAGTGGGCAACTAGGGTTGTATTATGTATTATAGAGTAGTGGTTGTTTCTTAATCTGATTTAAACACAATGGTGTGTGTTAATCTTTGGGAATTGGTCTTCTCCTAGCAAGGAACATCGCTAGTTGTCATTACCAAGTGCAATCCACCAAACTCTAATTCATAATTTTAGGGAAAATCAAGTAAAGTCCCAATAACGGACATTACATAAAATAGGACAGACAAATACAAATAGCATGAAGGGTTGCATACCCTGTTGTTATCTCTCTCTTGAAAATTATGCAACACAATATGCAAGTTAACCCTTCCCTTGCTAAATGGATTTGTCTTCACATGTCCAATGTTGAATGTGCAAATTATACATGATAGTTTTGGCAATATTTTATTGTCCATCATTTTTAAAAATTCTTGATGTATGTGCCCACACGCAATGGCATGGTTGTAACGGAAAATGGCATGGTTGTGATGCTTTTCTATCTTCCTTCTATCTAATCCACTATCATCATGACATCGTATAGGAGACAAGGTATGATGTTGTGTTATGACTTAGATGTCATTTTGTAGGGAGAATAGCTACTACCTTGCAATAACTACTTAGATACGAACCCATCTTTCTTATATACCATGTTACAAAAGTAGAAATTATAATATAGGGAAGCAAGGTTCACTAGCTTATGCATACAAATTAGGAAACTAATCATATTTTCACTTTAAGTATATTGAAGGAGAGTGGTCCACTTGGTTCAAGAGATTGGGAAGATCTTTACCTTAATATGTTAAGCTTCACCACAACATAGGACCAAAGCTTTGATACCAATTGTTATACTTGAGATTAGATTATTGAGATGGGGGGTGAATCAGTAATCTATCAGTAAATCTAAATTATCAACTTTTCTAACTCAAAATAGCATTCACAAGTTTAACCTTAATATACCAAATGAAAATATTAAACATATAAGTCCATCCACAATTTGACACACAAATGTATCTCATGGAAACCCAAATAGGAAAAAAATCATGGTGAGGATTATAACCCACTAAAATGATGTACTCTTCTGATGTATGCCCTATGATGAGCTTAACCCTGCTAGGAGTTTACAACAACACTGTTAGGTGCTACCCAGTTAAGGGATTTGCCTTAGTCATGTTAGAACCTTTACTCTGTTAAGAGTATCCTTGTTACAGGACTTAGAACACTTGAAAAAGTGTCACCTTTTTAGAGGATTTACAATAGAGACTTGTTAGGATCTACCTTGTTAAGGGATTTCATGACCTGATGTAACTATTAGGGAACAAAAACAATAATGATCTGTAAAATAGCACTACCTTTGCTTGATCAGATCCACTGAAGCATAATACCTCTTCTCAACTCACTATATTCTTTTATGGCTTGATCATAACATGCACTTATCACTGCACTTATCCAACACATGATCAACACTAAAAATTGTAAGCTTCATCCATTATATAATGAACTATTAAGTCCACCACCTTAATCTAACCCTAAAATGAAGTTACAAAGCATCCTGCTCAAATCTAATGCACCAAACAACAAAATTAAATGTACAAAACATATTTCCAACACCACATCGGCCTATACAATGATTTACATATGAAATTGAGCCAAGGAGTCAAACACGTTTTGACCAAACAAAAACTTCTTGAATCTTCTCCATAAGATAACATCTATCAATGTGATGTCAGCTCATCACCTCCAATCAAAAAGACATGTCACTAGATTGTGACTCACTCAACCTTAATCATTGTCGCATCTATACCGGTCACCGATTCTAGATCAACCATAGATAGCACAAGAACATAATCACTTAACCTGTTGAATAACATTGTCTCTGCTTGTCGATCACTTAACCTTCACACTATTCACTAAACTTAGTTCATCTGGACATTGTTTACCACCATATCCTATGACTGCACCAAAAGATATATCAGAGATTTGACAAGACATTCAAATCATCTGTCATCTTTCATTAATTGTTCTAGCAATTGTACTTGTATGGTTTAATCAATTACAACTCTTACATAAAATCATTTCTGAAGTAGCGATCATACATTTGACATCCAGAGACATACCAAAGTCTCCCCTAAAGATATCAACCACTGAAAGTTACTTAAACTCATCATTCATCACAAATATGCTTGACACCATACTAAGAACACAAATTCAATAGTTGACACCAATGACAATATAATATTTGATCATCCTGTAATTAAATCACTATATCATCTCCAAAACACACTTACCATTACTTCATCAAATATGCCAACAATCTCCCCCTTTGGCATTAATGACAACACTCTCAAATGTCAACATTCTCAATATGATATAAAAATGTTTCCACTTCTATCTTTCACATGTTCTGCAATTATCTCTCTTGACATATACACATCTTCACATTTTTCCTTACTTTCTCTCCCCCTTTGACAACAATGCCAAAGATTTTAATCAATTTTGATATCCTCTTTGCAGTATCTGACTAACCAAAACAAATCACATCACAAACTGCTTCCCCTAAGAAGTAGCCTCATAACATCAGTCCACACAAAAACAAATATTCAATGAATGCAACGGGATTGATGCAACTCCATCTTCTCTTAATTAAGATTAGATATGGGAATGACCTCTAACCTACCTCTTAAATACTCAAAAGTATCCTTAGCTAATGGTTTATTAAAAATATCAGCAACTTGCTCCTTAATTGGCACATACTCCAAGTTTAATTCCTTTTCATGTACCTTTTCTCTAAGAAAATGATATTTGATAGCTATATGCTTAGTCTTCGAGTGCATCACCGGGTTCTTTGAAATGTTAATAGCATTTGTATTGTCACAATAGATAACCACCAGGTTTATTTTCTTCTCTTGTATTCCTTCCAGAAACTGTTTAATCCATACTATTTGAGTACAGTTAATTGCAGCAAAAATATACTCAACTTTAGCTATTGATTGGAATATACAGTTCTGCTTCTTGCTTGTCTAGGATACAAGCCTATCTCCAAGAAAGAATGCACCACCACTTGTGCTCTTTCGATCATCAACATTACCCGCCCAATCAACGTCAATATACACCTTCAAAGAAAAATCACTTTTCTATCCAAACCAGAGACCACTATCTTCAGTCCCCTTAAGATATCTGAAGATTCTCTTCATGGCCACCATATGTGATTCCTTAGGATTAAAATAAAATCTGACCACTAATCCAACTGCCTGTGCTATATCCAGTCTATTGTGTACAACATACTATAACTTACCAATCATGGACCTATAAAATGTCGCATATACATCTTTAGAATCATCTTCCTTTTACAATTTGCAACCAATTACGATAGGGGTACCAAATGGTTTTGAGTCCTCTAGACCAGAAGTCTTTAGTATTTCTCGTACATATTTGGACTTACTTATGTAGATACCATTTTTCATATGTTGAACCTACAATTCAATAAATAATTTGATCTCACTAATCATAGACATCTCAAATTGTTTCCTCATCTCATATGCAAATGATATGCTCATCTCTTCATTATCACCAAAAATGATATCATCAAATATCTCTACAATTAGCAACCTAACATCTTTCTCAGTCTTTAAATACACATTGTTGTTATCACTTGTTCTTACAAAACCAATCTGAATCAGATATGAGTGCAACATCTCGTACCATGATTTAGGTGCTTGTTTCAATCCATACAAATATTTTTGTAATCTACACACCATGTTCTTACCTTCATAATTAACAAATCCTTCAAGTTGTTCAAAGTATACTTATTCTTCCAAAACACCATTGAGAAAAGATGACTTAAAATCTATTTGATATACCTAGAATCCTTTTTAAGCAGCATATGCAAGCACTATTCTGACTGATTCATGTCATAAAGAAAGGAGAATGCAATAGCCAATGACAAAATATCATAAAGACTGGATAACCGCTTCAACAGAGTATTGACCACAAATAAAATATAGCATAGTTATGCTCCTATATTCCCTGAAATGATAGTTCCTTCATTTCATTAGGCATGTTCCATGGTGTTATAATGGCTCTCCTCATTGTAGCTAGGACTTCATCGTTTCCTCATTAATGTTGTTA
>MU226657.1:1464232-1531543 GCA_018584345.1 Thuja plicata | reverse complement strand
TAGAAACTGCCTAAGTGAAACTTAAGCACTAAAGAGTAATTACTAAAGATTACTCTAACACCCCCCCTTAAGTGTAACTTAGGGAGAAGCAAAACAGCTAAACTACTGCAGAAAGCAGGAAAGATGGGTCCCAGCAACTAGGCCTGATCAGGTACCCAAAACATAAAAGGGAAACTAGATGAATAAAACCTTCAATCTAGAGAAAAAGGTGTCCCAGAGAAAGGAACAAGAATAGAGCAAGAAGCATCTCCGAAGCATGTCTGAAAACTCTATCAGAAGATACTGCTGGAACCCCCACTGAAGTGCATGACCAGGTAGAGAAGACAAGTGTCTGAAGAGTTGATCAATCAAACCAGGAAGCAATAGAACCAACAGGTGAACCCCCCATAATGTTGAACTAGAAGAGGTGACAGGAACACTGAAATGCAATGCATGAAACATCTGTAGGATAAGAACCAGGAACACCAACAGTGCAACAGAAGCACACACACAGGATAAAGGGCGGTGTCACAGACACACAACATGGGCTAATGTCGTGGAAGGTACGCTCACTTGATAAAAGTGGATGCGGCTAAAGCGGCAAATGCATCATAACCCCCCCATGACACTTTATAACACAGTGCGAGTACATCAACCGAACAAGGTGAACAAGATCCCATAAATGCAGAAGATGCACTTTATCTTAGTGCGTTTACAGAATAAAGAATGCAACAAAGGAGCATAAAAGCTCAGAAGTCAGAAAGAAGAGTGAGCTATGAACTCAGAAGAAGAGATCCCCGGACCTGTAGAACCAAGCAAACCACCAGAGGGCATAAACTGCCAAATGCAGAGGAGTGAAAACCCAGAGCAGAATCTAGAAAAATAACCTCTACCACTGAATAGCACACAGGACCATCTTTTTTATGATATCTCATTTGTCAAAAAAGGAGTCCGGATGAGCCAGATATGACTCCCGGAAGGCAAAGAAAGACATCAGACTTCAACAGCAAAAAACACTATCAAAATGGTGGAACCAAAAACCCTAACCTCCACCATCGGAAATTTCTTGGAAAGAGCTTTCCGACGGTATATGGAAGTCAGAAAAATACCCCTGTATGCTCCCTGTAGAGCGAAAAAAGCCCAGGTACCCCCAAAACACCAAAAAAGCTCACAAAAAGAGCCCCAGGGGCTAAAAATTTGGGCCCCCGGCCGCATGGCGCGCGCCGGGGGCTTAACCCGGGGCCCGCGGGCACCCATATGACCATCCGCTGCGCAGAAAGGCCCCCGGGGGCTAAACAGTCCCCCAGGCGGCGCGGGGGTGGCGGACCCGGGCGGTACCACCGGCGGAGCGGCGCCTTGGTGACAGTTCGGTTGAGCATCGCGTAGGTCGGAGCGGCCGCAGGGGCGGCGCAGAGGGAAAATGCCAGAGGGGCCGCGGAGCGGGGGCTGGGGGCGGCGGGGGCCGCTGTGCAGAGAGCCAGCAGAGCGGCGGTGGAGCCCAGCAGACCGCGGGTGGCGTGGTGCCCGCTGGGCGGCGCTAAAAAACTTTTCACCGGCTGCACTGAAAAAACAGCGAAAAAACCATAAAAAATGGTTTTTTTTGAAAAAAAAATTTAAATTTTGACCTCGGTTTTTGTGTCGTACGGCACAAAAACCAAAAAAATTTTGCCTCCAGAGTCCAGATGTCCAAAATGGATAAGTTTTATATGTATTCTGGGGTTTTTGGGCACTCTGAGCTCAATGGAGATGTCCGTTTGAGCTCAAAGTGACCAGAAACAAAACCCAAAACAAAGAATATATAAAAAACCTCTGAAACCCTTGGAAACCTTCTGCTTCTGGCACGCTTCAATGAAACTCGAACAGCGAACAACAGGAGAGCTCTGATACCATGTTAGATTTGCTGAACTGCAAATCTTCCCAAGAACACCTGCATGCAAAGACTGCTACAAGAATGAAGACAGAAGATAGAAGAAACAGCTATGGCGGCCGATAGGCCAGAGACTGAAAAAGCATGTTGCAAGAAATAATCTTCTATTAACAACAATAATGAAATTACAATCTCCTTATGAAATACAAAGCGGTGAATCCTTATAAAGGATACCGAAACCCTAAAGGGAAACTCTAAGAAAATAGAAACTGCCTAAGTGAAACTTAAGCACTAAAGAGTAATTACTAAAGATTACTCTAACAAATAACTTATAATACATAGTTGACGTAGATCAAATTTTGATTGTTATAGTCTATGTTGATGACATAATCTTTTGAGGAAATGATGACATGTACAAAAGGTTTGCAGATTGAATGTCGCAAGAATTCATAATGTCTATGATTGGTGAGTTAAATTTCTTTCTTGGATTAAAAGTAAATTAGAATAGCAAAGGAATTTTCACTTCTCAGTCCAAGTATACCAAAGAATTATTGAATAAATTTGGATTGGAAAATTCTAAACCAGTTTGTACACCTATTCTCACCGGATGCAAGTTGACAAAAGATGATGATTCGTCCAAAGCTAATGCAAGTAAGTACTTATCAATGATTGAAGGTTTGTTATATCTGACTGCTACTAGACTATATATTATGTATCCTATTTGTTTAGTGGCAGATTTTAGCAAGAACCAAAATAGTCACATGTTGCAGTAAAAATGATATTTAGATATTCGAAAAGGAATAGAAGAGTTTGGATTATGGTACCCCAAGGATTCATATTTCACTTTGACAACTTATACTAATGTGGTTTGGGCGGGATGTGTTGATAACAAGGGGAGTAATAATGGTGGAGCTTATTTCCTTGGCTCCTAGTTGGTTGCATAGTCAAGTAAGAAACAATATTCTATATCATTATCTATTGTTGAAACTAAATACATTGCAACATCATCTTGTTTCACTCATATACAATGGATGAAACAAATGCTAAAGGATATTGGCATATCCTTTGATGAACTGATCTCAATTATGTGTGATAATATTAGTGCCATAAATTTTCCAAAAATATGGTACAACACTCTAGAATGAAACACATATCCATTAGATTTAATTTCTTGAGAGAGAATGTATTAGAAAGTGAGGTGAAACTTGAGTATGTACCTACAAAAGAGTAGATTGCAGATATTTTTACAAAACTATTATGCAAGGATATTTTTGTGTATCTCCGACAGAATTTGGGTTCTGGCCCTTCCTAGTCAGGACTAATATGCACCGAGGAGTGCCTTGGTCTAGGGTATTATAATGCTCATTATTTTCTCGATCAATGCTTGGCAACTTCCTCTTAGGGGGAGCGAAGTATTTTTAGGGGGATTTTTTTTCCTTTAACATTGTTATCAAAGGGGGAGAAGAAAAGAGGAATTAATGTTGATATTTCTTTGTCATTGATGAATGTTGCCATCAATGACAAAGGGGGAGATTGTTGGAATGTGATATTGTTGTTTTTGTTTTCATTAATGGTTATCATTGATGTCAACATATTTTGGTTTGATCTAAATTGGCTTGCTATGGATGTTGTCATGTAATGATCTATATTTGGCATTGTTTATCCTAGTCTCATTCATGTTGAAACATAATGAGATACATTCTTTTGGGTCCAAAGTGATCTGGATATTGGTGATCATGCTTAGGCAACATAGTGTGCATTGTAACATATGTATTCCATTCTTTGATGTCATATATCATGGTAATGGATAGCATATTGTTTTGTGCAATGAGTTTTTGTTGTGTTCTACGTTTCATTTCCTTCCTCTATAGGAATGTCTTGTGTTGACCTATTTCAAATTGTATTTGACTGACTTAGTAGATTGAGAATTAATGTTGTGCTTGGCCAACATGGATGGATATGGAATAATGGAATGATATATGTAAAGGATGATATTGTTTGATATACATGTATGCGAGAGATGTGAACTCGAGAAGAAGACATTCATACATTATTGTATGTGAAAAAGTGTGCTACCAGAGGTAGAATATTGTAGAATTTGTTTGTGTTTCAGTTGGTGATAGTTATTACAGTGGTGGATTTCTTTCTCATTATTTATTCTTTTGGAAGTGAGTTGTCTTTCAACTGTAATAGTTGGTTTTTATATTTTGGACAATTAGCCCTACCAACAATGAGCATACCAGCGCTGAACCTACCTACAATGAGCATCTTGGCAGTGAGCCTTCATTGTAAAAATTACCTTAACTCGTGTCACCCTAACCAGTGTTTCATAATTGAGAATTATCTTTCTCTGTGGTTTTTCCCACTTGGGTTTTCCATGTAAATTTGGTGCTCATTATGTATGGAATTCTTATGTGATTTCATGCTCATATATGTTTTATCTATCTAAATCAAATAAGGTTTCTTCTGATTAGTTAAGTTGAAGAGTTTGTTTTTAGGATAACTAATTCACCCCCTCTTAGTTATCCAGATAGTTCAATAGAGGCACCCAATTTATAAGAATCAAATAATGGGCATGAGCACCAACATAGAGGTTGACATTGTGTGAAATGTCAAATCTCTATTTGAAACTAGGAGCCACTTAAGGCTTTAGCCAACCTTAATAGGAGCTTAATATACTAGATAAATGTAGTACGTCAATCCAATGAACTGTCTGATAGAAATTGTCTTTTCTTGATCAGTTCCAATGAAGTGTCACAATTACAACTTATGATCTACATCTAGCAAACATAAGCTCGCAGCTTCCAATAATACATTTTACCACTTTGCGCACTTTTCAAACAAGAAAACATCTCTCCTTTATACCATATTACAATAAACAATTAGGTCGGCCAATTAAGACTTCCCCAATGTACAAATAATAAAATAGACCCTTGCTAAGATACACATGGTACCTTACACAAGTAAACAATATTTATAATTCAACAAATAAACTCAAAGATCCAAAATCCATGCTCGCCACCTTCCAAACACGTTACACAACACTAGTCGACCTCAAATAGGTCTTTGCAATATCACACACTTCAACTGATGTCATTAATACCACAGTGACCCAAGAATCACAAACAACATTCTCCAAAAAGTCTTCAACCACGCCTCAAGCTCGCAGATCACCAATTATGCTCGCATCAAATATATCTCCAAGATACATAGACTAACTCTGTTACACTTCATTGTCACATACTAGTAACCAGTCTTCCGTAGAACCGCAATATGTTTCTTTATCTGCAACATCTAGCCAAGTGATCTTAGACATAAGATCACAACACATCCTAGTATGAATCCCTATCTTTGCACATTCTGATCAATCATATAGTACCCGTACACTTCTGCCAATCATCTATACAACAGTAATAACTAGTCTATCAGTCTTCTTTTGAAACATATGCTGACATCAATGACAAATAATGAATGTCAACACCAGTTGCTGAACCAATTCCAACAATCTCTCCCTTTGGAATTGATGGCAACATATAAGAAAATCCATCAACCCAAAAGTACCTATCTCAATACAATCTTCTCAATATCCTCTTCATAGTTCTCCCTAAAATAGTAGGGATTTTCATCATTGAATCTCTCCCCCTTTGACATCAATGGAAAAGGGTGCCATTAACCAATCTTTGATCATCATAACTCTACAAGGTGTAGATTTTTCAAATCTTCATGCCTACAATAACTAGGTGCAAAATCACCCAAATGTAGCTATTTAGTACATGCGATCACTCCCCCTGAGGATTAGATCCAAGCATCAAGTCCAGAAAATGATATAGCTCTGAAAGCCATTGGACCGATGCATTCTAGGATCAATTAATTCACACAAGGGGGGGCTCTCACCCCAAGCATGCTTCTAAGATATTCAAAAGCATCTTCTGGCAAAGTTTTAGTAAATATGTCACCAATTTGTTCCTTTGTGCTTATGTATTCCAATATGATCTCCTTCTCTACTACCTTGTCCCTTGAGTAATGATACTTTATTGATATATTCTTAGTTTTAGAATTCATTATTGGATTCTTTGACATGTTAATTGTGCTAGTGTTATCACAATGCATAATCATTGGCTCTTTAAAGATTATTTCATCCTCCTTCATCTAAACAATCTAAGTACAGTTAATAGCAGCAACAACAAATTCAAATTCAGTAGTAGACTGAGTTATATAGTCCTGCTTATTACTTAACCATGAAATAAGCCTTTTTTCCAAGGAAATATGCTCCTCCACTTGTACTCTTTCTTTCCTCCACACTACCTGCCAAATTAGCATCAGTATATGCATGTAAAGCAAAATCATCAGATTTTTCATACCATAATCCATATTCTATTGTTCCTTTCAAGTATCTAAAAATTCTTTTCACAACAGCAAGGTGTGTCTCTTTAGATTCTGCTTGATATCTTGCCACAATTCCAACTACATTTGCAATATCTGGTCTAGTGTGAGTTGGGTATTATAGGCCTCCAATCATTGATTTGTACTTAGTCTAAAAAACACTTTGAATTTCATCATTATTAGTAAGTTTGTAACCAGTCACCATGGGTGTCCAAATAGGTTTACCACATTCCATTCCAAAAAAATTCAACATTTCTTTAAGATGTTTAGTTTGAGAAATGAAAATTTCATCTCTATTCTGATTAATTTGCAAGCCAAGGAAAATTTTCATTTCACCTATCATGGAAATCTCAAATTCATTTTCCATTTCCTTAGAGAATATTTTACTCATCTCATCATTGCCTCCAAAGATAATATCCTCTACAAAAACTTCAACTATCAAAATTCCTTCTTCACTAGTTCTTAAATACAAGATATTGTTAGCATTCCCTTTTCTGAAATCAAGACTCAGTAGATACTTATCCAATCTTGCATACCAGTCTCTAGGTGCATGCTTCACTCCATACAATGTTTTCTTCAATTTACAAATCATGTCTTCATTCTCTTCTCTAATCTTAATTTTGTTCAAGGTATAGACAACAACACCAACAACTTCTCTTCAATGAATATGTGACACATTTCCTTCCAAGAACATAGTTATATCAACATCTTATATAGTTTTGTTTCTTCTATTTGCAATCCCATTCTATTGTGGTGTTCTAGGAGATGATGTTTCTATACATTAAATGCTCTTCACAATAGTTGTTAAACACGTCTGAAGTAAACTCACCATCTTTATCTGATCTCAACCATTTTATCTTCAATCCATACTCATTATCAACTTTATCTCTAAATATTTTAAACTTATCAAAGGCCTCAGATTTTTCTCTATGAAATGCAACCCACATCATTCTAGAAAATTCAAGAACAAAAAGTATGAAATATCTTTCACCGTAATAAGATCTTGTTCTTTTAGGACCACACAGATATGTATGCACCAGATCCAACTTCCCTTTAGCTAAATAAGATTTTCTTTGAAAATTTCTTCTAGTTTGTTTCCCCATTACACATTCTCTACACATGGTTATAGATGGTTTCACAATCTTCGATAGGTCTCTAACAACATTTGTCATACTATCTTTCACAATATTATCAAAATTCACATGACAAAATCTTTTGTGCCATTACCAACTTTCATCAATCTTTGCAACAAAACAAGAAGCCTCTAAAGTATTCAATTCAAATACATTACCTCTTGATTTAGAACCAGATGCGGTCAACTCTCCTGTCTTACTTTTGATAGAACATTTCCCATCAATAAACTTCAATTGATAACCCTTGTCTACAAGTTGTCCAACACTTAACAAATTATGTTTAAGTTCATCAACAAGCAGTACATCACCAATATTAGTCTTACCATCTAGAGAAATAGATCCCACTCCAATGATAAACTTAGGAGTATTGTCACCAAATCTCACTACACCACCATCATACTTATTTATTTTAACAAACCTATTTCTATCATGAGTCGTGTGATGTGAACATCCACTATATATGATCCATTGAAATTTATTTTCAACATGAGCAATAAATCCAATCTCATCATAATCTATAGCATCGTCATCTGAAACACCTTCACTTGCATAGTAACATTATTTATCCTTTGAATAGTTAGATTTGAAAAACTTAGGTTTAAATTTTGGAACCCTTGTCGGACATTTAGATGCAAAATGACCTATCTTATTGCATAAAAAACATTTCAAAGGTAGCTTGCTTTCAAACTTACCCTTACCTCTCTTTTCTCTCCTTGCAATCAGGGAAATAATTTCATCTAACTTTCTTTCTTCTTCCTATATCTTCTCCCATCTATCAACATAATCTCCAAGCTCTTCTCTCAGATCACTTCTGCTAGTGCTCGCTAGACTTGATAAGACCCTTTTGTCATTATGAACATATGCCTTAAATGTTGATTCTGCAGGTAAAGAATCTCCAAGATCTGCAGCCTCAAAGGTAGTTATTTTTGCAATTAATATCTCTCTATTGAAGTTTGGTGTCAAAGATATAATCTCTTCAATTGCTTGCACTTTAGTTTTGTAAACAGGCCTCAAAGATCTCAAAATCTTTGCAATCACTTCTTATTCATTGTATGTTTCTCCAAAGTTTCTAATGCCAATAACTACTTCAATAATGCTTTGTACATATGCTCTAATATTCTCATCATCCCTCATTTTCAGTATTTCCATCTTTGTTTTCCAGTTTTGGAACTTTGCCTGCCTCGTAAACTTATCTCCTTCATATAGTGCTTTCAATTTTGTCCAAATTTTGTGTGCAGAATCCAAATCTTTAACTTCTATAAATTCTCCTTCAAAGAGTGCACTAATCAGTGCTTCTCTTGTGACCATGTTATATGAAAATATCTTCTTCTCCTCATTAGTAGCTTTATACAGTTCATCCTCAGCCTTCATCTGTACATCCTTTTTTGTAATAATCCAGTAGTCGATTCCCAAGCATAGAAAATGTGTTCTCATCTTGTTCTTCCAACTGTCAAAGTTTTCTTGATCAAACTTTAGACTATCCTCCCTATAGAATGCCATCTTCAAGATCACCTCAAGCTGTTAAACTTTCTCTCCAAGGACCAGTAGCTCTGATACCAATTGTTAGGAATAACAATCCACCAACACAACTAAGAGGGTGGGTGAATAAGTTACGAGACAAATTATTAAATATTAAACTTTATAAATCAAAACTTTAATTCAAATGATTACACAATAAGTACAACACCATAACAGAATCATTTGTTGTCAAGGAAACCCTTTTAAAGGTAAAACCCCAATGGGAATTAGCACCCACAAATAATGTACTAAGAGTATAGTATCCATGTTAAAATATTTAGCCATGTTAAGAGCTTATTGATGCATACAATACATAGTCCCTGTTAAAGGATAGACCCTGTTAGGAGTCAAGAGAACAACAGGCTCACTGCCTAGGCACACTGCCTCAAGAAGGTTGAATACACATTCAAGACTTACTGTCTGAAATACAAATGTATATGAGATATATAATCCAATGAGTTGTCTGATAAAAATTGTCTTTGCTCGATCAGTTCCAATGAAGTACCACAATTACAACTTCTACTCTACATCCAATAGACACAAACTTGTAACTTCCACAAATATATTTTACCACTTTGTACATTTTTCAAACAAGAAAAGATCTCTCCTTTATACCCTATTACAATAATCAATTAGGTCGGCCAATTAAAACTTTCCCAATGTACAAATAATAAAATAGACCCTTGCTAAGATACACATAGTACCTTACACAAGTAAACAATATTTACAATTCAACAAATATACTGAAAGATCCAAAATATATGCTCGCCACCTTCCAAACATGTTGTACAACACTAGTCAGTCTCAAATAGGTCTCTGCAAGATCACATGCTTCAGCTGAAGTCACTAATACCATAGTGACCCAAGAATCATAAACAACATTCTCTAACAAGTCTTCTACCAAGCCTCAAGCTCGCAGATCACCAATTATGCTCACGTCAAAGATATCTCCAAGATACAAAGACTAACTCTGGCACACTTCACTATCATAGACCAATAATCAGTCTTTCGTAGAACCATTGTATCTTTCTCTATCTGCAACATCTATCCAAGTGATCTTAGACATAAGATCACAACACAACCATGTACGCATCCTTGTCTTTGCACATTCTAAATCAACCGTACAGTACTCGTACACTTCTGCCAATCATCTATACAATAGTAATAACCAATCTGTCAGTCTTCTTCTGAAACATATGTTGACATCAATGACAAATAATGAATGTTAACACCACTTGTTGAGCCAATTCCAAAAATCTGCCCATTTTGTATTGATAGCAACATATGAAAAAATCCATCAACCCAAAAGTACCTATCTCAATACAATCTTCTCAATATCCTCTTCACATCTCTCCCTAAAATAGTAGGGATTTTCATCTTTGAATCTCTCCCCCTTTGACATCAATGGCAAACGGTGTCATTAACCAATCTCTGACCATCATGACTCTGCAATGTGTAGATGTTTTAAATCTTCATGCCTACAATAACTAGGTACAAAATCACCCAAATGTAGTTATTCAGTACCTTTGATCACCCCCCCTAAGGAGTAGATCCAAGCATCAAGTCCAAAAAATGATATATTTCTAAAAGCCATGGACTGATGCATTCCAACATCAATTAATTCACACAAGGGGGGCTCTCACCCCAAGCATGCTTCTAAGATATTCAAAAGCATCTTTTGGAAAAGGTTTAGTAAATATGTCAGGAATATGTTCCTTTGTGCTTATGTATTCTAATCTGATCTCTTTCTCTGCTACCTTGTCCCTCAAGTAATAATACTTTATTTATATATGCTTAGTTTTAGAATGCATTACTAGATTCTTTGACATGGTAATTGTGCTAGTGTTATCACAATGGATAATCACTGGCTCTTCAAAGATTATTCCAATGTCCTTCATCATCTGCTTCATCCAAACAATCAAAGTGTAGTTAATAGTAACAACAACATATTCAGATTCAATAGTAGACTGAGCTATACAGTCCTACTTCTTACTTAACCATGAAACAAGCCTTTTCCAAGGAAAAATGCTCCTCCACTTGTACTCTTTATGTCATCCACACTACCAGCCCAATCAACATCAATATATGCATGTAAAGAAAAATCATCAGATTTTTCATACCATAATCCATATCCTATTGTTCCTTTCAAGTATCTAAAAATTCTTTTCATAGTAGCAAGGTGTGTGTCTTTAGGATCTGCTTGATATCTTGCCACAATTCCAACTGCATTTGTAATATTTGGTCTGGTGTGAGTTAGGTATTGTAGGCCTCCAATCATTGATTTGTACTTAGTCTAAAAAACATGTTGACTTTCATCAGTAGTAGTAAGTTTGTAACCAATCACCATGGGTGTCCCCACGGGTTTACACCCTTCCATTCCAAAAAAAAACATTTCTTTAAGATGTTTAGTCTATGAAATGAAAAATCCATCTTTGTTTTGATTAATTTTTCAGCCAGGGAAAAATTTCATTTCACCTATCATGGACATCTCAAATTCATTTTCTTTTTCCTTAAAGAATCTTTTACTCATCTCATTATTGCCTCCAAAGATAATATCATCTATAAAAACTTCAACTATCAAAATTCCTTCTACGCTAGTTCTTAAATATAAGTTATTGCCAACATTACCTTTTCTGAAACCAAGACTCGGTAGATACTTATTCAATCTTGCATACCATGCTCTGGGTGTGTGCTTCAATCCATAAAATTCTTTCTTGAATTTACAAATCATGTCTTCATTCTCTTCTCTGATCTAAATTTTGTTCAAGGTATAGACAACAACACCAATATATTCTCTCCAATGAACATGTGACACATTTCCTTCCAGCAACATAGTTCTAGCAACATCTAATTTATTTTTGTTTCTTCTCTCTGCAATCCCATTCTATTGTGGTGTTCTAGGAGCCGATGTTTGTCTATATATTCCATGCTCTTCAAAATAGTTGTTAAACACATCTGAAGTAAACTCACCACCTCTATCTGATCTCAAACATTTTATCTTCGATCCAAACTCATTCTCAACTTTAGCTCTAAAGATTTTCAACTTATCAAAGGGCTCAGATTTTCTCTAAGAAATGAAACCCACATCATTCTAGAAAATTCATCAAAAAAAAGTATGAAATATATTTCACCATGATAAGATCTTGTTCTTGTAGGACCACACAGATATGTATGCACCAGATTCAACTTCTCTTTACTTGAATAAGATTTTCTTTGAAAAATGCTTCTAGTTTGTTTGCCCATTATACATTCTCTACACATGGTGTTAGATGGTTTCACAATCTTCGGTAGGTCTCTAACAACATTTGTCATACTAGCTTTCACAATATTATCAAAATTCACATAACAAATTCTTTTGTGCCATAACCAACTTTCATCAATCTTTGCAACAAAACAAGAAGCCTTGGAAGTATTCAAATCAAATACATTACCTCTTGATTTAGAACCAGGTGTGATAAAGTCGCATGTCTTACTTATGATAGATTATTTCCCATCAGTAAACTTCAATTGATAACCCTTGTCTACAAGTGGTCCAACACTTAACAAATTATGTTTAAGTCCGTCAACAAGCAGTACATCACCAATATTAGTCTTACCATCCAGAGAAATAGATCCCACTCCAATGATAAACTTAGGAGTATTGTCACCAAATATCACTACACCACCATCATACTTATTCAGATAAACAAACTTATTTCTTGTGTGATATTGCTATCAGGATTCAACTGTGTAGTTTTTGAGTCAAACTCATTGACCCATAATTCATGAGTAGTGGTTCACATGAACCCATCTCTCATGAGACTGAATGGAACACTTAGCACTCATTGGATCAATTCATTCTCATGAGAGATGGGTTCATGTGAACCACTACTCATGAATTATGGGTCAATGAGTTTGACTCAAAAACTACACAGTTGAATCCTGATAGCAATATCACCATTTGACTTGCTGTGGAAAAATATCTCCTACTTATAAACTTATTTCTATCATGATTCATGTGATGTGAACATCCACTATCTATGATCCATTAAGATTTCTTTTCAACACGAGACACTAAGGCTTTTTCCTCATGAATAGGTTCATCATCCTTAATAGCAATAAATCCAATCTCATCATAATCAATAGCATCATCATCTAAAACACCTTCACTTTCATATTAACGTTCTTTATCCTTTGAATAGTTAGATTTTAAAAACTTAGGCTTTGTTTAAGAACCCTTGTCAGACATCTAGATGCAAAATGACCTATCTTATTGCATGAAAAACATTTCAGAGGTAGCCTGCCTTCAAACTTACCCTTACCTCTCTTTGCTCTCTTTACGGTCAGGGAAACAATTTCATCTAACTTTATTTTTCCTCTTACTATATCTTCTCCCATTCATCATCGTCTCCAAGATTTTCTCTCAGATCACTTCTGCTAATGCTCGCTAGACTTGATAAGACCCTTTTGTCATTATGACCAGGTGCCTTAAATGTTGATTCTACCATCGATAAAGAATCTCCAAGCCTTGTGGCCTCAAAGGTAGGTAATTTTGAAATTAATATCTCTCTATTGAAGTTCGGTGTCAAAGGTATAATATCTTCTATTGCTTGCACTTTTAGTTTTGTAAATAGGTGTCAAAGATCTCAAAATCTTTGCAATCACTTCTTCTTCATTGTATGTACCTCTAGAGTTTATAATGCCAATAACTACTTCAATAATCCTCTGTACATATGCTCTAATATTCTCATCATCCCTCATCTTCAGTATTTCCAATCGTTGTTTTCCAGTTTTGTAAATTTTCCTACTTAGTAAATATATCTCCTTTGTATAGTGCTTCCAATCTTGTCCAAATTTGTGTATAGAATCCAAATCTTTAACTTCTATGAATTCTCCTTTAGAGAGCGCACTAATCAGTTCTTCTCTTGTGACCACGTTATATGAAAATATATTCTTCTCCTCATTAGTAGCTTTATCCATTTCATCATCAGCCTTCATCTGTACATCCTTTTTTGTAATCATCCAGTAGCCGATTCCCAAACATAGAAAATGTGTTCTCATCTTGATCTTCCAACTGTCAAAGTTTTCTTGATCAAACTTCGGACTATCCTTCCTATAGAATGCCATATTCAAGATCACCTCAAGCTGTTAAGCTTTCTCTCCAAGGACCAATAGCTATGATACCAATTGTTAGTAATAACAGTCCACCAACACAATTGAGATAGGGGTGAATCAATTATGAGACAAATTATTAAACATTAAAATTTATAAACCAAAACGTTAATCCAAATGATAATACAATAATTACAACACCATAACACAATCCTTTGTTGTTGATGAAACACTATTAAGGGTAAAACCCCAGTGGGAATTAGCACCCATAAATAATGTATTGAGATTATAGTATCTCTGTGAAAATATTTATCCCTATTAAGAGCTTATTAATGCATACAATACATAGTCCCTATTAAATGACAGACCCTGTTAGGAGTCAATAGAACATCATGCTCACTACCTAGGCACACTGCCTAAAGAAGGCTAAATCTACCTTCAAGACTCACTATCTGAAATACAAATGTATATGAGATATATAATCCAATGAACTATCTGATAGAAACTAAATTTGCTCGATCAATTTCAATGAAGTATCACAATTACAACTTCTTCTCTACATCTAGCAGACACAAGCTCGCAACTTCCACAAATACATTTTACCACTTCGTACACTTTTCAAACAAGAAAATATCTCTCCTTTATACCCTATTACAATAATCAATTAGGTCGGTCAATTAAGACTTCCCCAATGTACAAATAATAAAATAGACCCTTGCTAAGATACACACGGTACCTTACACAAGTAACCAATATTTAAAATTTCAACAAATATACTCAAAGATCCAAAATCCATGCTTGCTACCTTCCAAACACGTTACAAAACACTAGTCAGCCTCAAATAGGTCTTCGTAAGACCACACACTTCAGTTGACATCACTAATACCATAGGAACCCAAGAATCAAAAACAACATTCTCCAAAAATTCTTCTACCACTCCTAAAGATCATAGATCACTAATTATGCCCGTGGCATCAACGATATCTCCAAGATACAGAGACTAACTCTGTCACACTTCACTATCATAGACCAGTAACCAGTCTTCCATAGAACCACTATATCTTTCTCTATCTCCAACATCAAGCCAAGCGATCTTAGACATAAGATCACAACACATCCTTGTATGCATCCCTATCTTCACATCTTCATAATCAACCATACAATACTCGTACACTTCTTCCAGTCATCTATACAATAGTAATAACCAGTCTGTTTGTCTTCTTCTAAAACATATGTTGACAACAATGAATGTCAACACCACTTGTTGAACCATTCCAACAATATCCTCCTTTGGCATTGATGGAAACATATGAGAAAATATATCAACCCAAAATTACTTATCTCAATATCCTCTTCACAGCTATCCCTAAAATAGTAGGGATTTTCGTCATTGAATCTGTCCCCCTTTGACATCAATGGAAAAGGGTTCCATTAACCAATCTTTGATCATCATAACTCTGCAAGGTGTAGCTTTTTCAAATCTTCATGCCTACAATAACCAGGTGTAAAATCACCAAAATGTAGCTATTCAATACCTATGATCACTCCCCCCGAGGAGTAGATCCTAGCAACAACTCTAGAAAATGATATAGCTCTGAAAGCCACTGGACTGATGCATTCCATCATCAATTAATTCACACAAGGGGGGGGATCTCACCCCAAGAATGCTTCTGAGATATTCAAAATCATCTTTTGTCAAAGGTTTAGTAAATCTGTCAACAATTTGTTCCTTTGTGCTTATGTATTCCAATCTGGTCTCCTTCTCTGCTACCTTGTCCCTCAAGTAATGATACTTTATTGATATATGCTTAGTTTTAGAATGCATTACTAGATTCTTTGACGTGTTAATTGTGCTAGTGTTATCACAATGGATAATCAATGGCTCTTCAATGATTATTCCAGTGTCCTTCATCATCTACTTTATCCAAACAATTTGTGTGTAGTTAATAGTAGAAACAACATATTCATATTCAACAGTAGACTGAGATATACAGTCCTGCTTCTTACTTAACCATGAAACAAGCCTTTTTCCAAGGAAAAATGCTCCTCTACTTGTACTCTTTATGTCGTCCACACTACCTGCCAAATCAACATTAGTATATGCATATAAAGAAAAACCATCATATTTTTCATACCATAATCCATATTCTATTGTTCCTTTCCAGTATCTAAAAATTCTTTTCACAACAGAAAGGTGTGTCTCTTTAGGATCTACTTGATATCTTGCCACAATTCCAACTGCATTTGTAATATCTAGTCTAGTGTGAGTTAGGTATTGTAGGCCTCCAATCATTGAATTGTACTTAGTTTGAAAAACACTTTGACTTTCATCAGTATTAGTAAGTTTGTAACTAGTCACCATGGGTGTGCCAATAGGTTTACAGTATTCCATTTCAATTTCTTTCAACATTTATTTAAGATATTTAGTGTGAGAAATGAAAATTTCATCTTTGTTCTGATTAATTTGTAAGCCAAGGAAAAATTTCATTTCACCTATCATGGACATCTCAAATTCATTTTCTATTTCCTTAGAGAGTCTTTTACTCATCTCATCATTGCCTCCAAAGATAATATCATCTGCAAAAACTTCAACTATCTAAATTCCTTCTTCACTAGTTCTTAAATATAAGTTACTTCCAACATTACTTTTACTAAAACCAAGGCTCAATAAATACTTATTCAATCTTGCATACCATGCTCTAGGTGCCTGCTTTAGTTCGTAAAATGCTTTCTTCAATTTACAAATCATGTCTTCATTCTCTTCTCTGATCTAAATTTTGTTCAAGGTATAGATAAAAACACCAACAACTTCTCTCCAATGAAAAAGTGACACATTTCCTTCCAGCAACATAGTTCTAGCAGCATCTAATATAGTTCTATATCTTTTCTTTGCAATCCCATTCTATTGTGGTGTTTTAGGAGTTGATGTTTGTCTATATATTCCATGCTCTTCATAATAGTTGGTAAACATATTTAAAATAAACTCACCACATCTATCCGATGTCAAATATTTTATCTTCAATCCAGACACATTCTCAACTTTAGCTCTAAATATTTTCCACTTATCGAAGGCCTCAGACTTTTCTCTAAGAAATGAAACCCACATCATTCTAGAAAAGTCATCAACAAAAAGTATGAAATATCTTTCACCATAATAAGATCTTATTCTTTTAGGACCACATAGATTTGTATGCACCACATCCAACTTCCCTTTACCTGAATAAGATTTGTTTTGAAAATTGTTTCTAGTTTTTTTCCCCATTACACATTCTCTACACATGGTGTTAGATGGTTTCGTAATCTCCAGTAGGTCTGTAACAACATTTGTCATACTAGCTTTCACAATATTATCAAAATTCACATGACAAAATCTTATGTGCCATAACCAACTATCATCAATCTTTACAACAAAACAAGAAGCCTCAGAAGTATTCAATTCAAATACATTACCTCTTGATTTAGAACCAGATGCGATCAATTATCATGTCTTACTTCTCATGGAACATTTCCCATCAATAAACTTCAATTGATAACCCTTGTCTACAAGTTGTCCAACACTTAACAAATTATGTTTAAGTCCATCAACAAGCAGTACATCGTCAGTATTAGTCTTACCATCTAGAGAAATAGATCCCACTCTAGTGATAAACTTAGGATTATTGTCACCAAATCTCACTACACCACCATCGTACTTATTTAGTTTAACAAACTTATTTCTATCACCCGTAATGTGATGTGAACATCCACTATCTATGATCCATTGATATTTATTTTCAACATGAGACACTAAGGCTTTTTCTTCATGAATAGGTTCATCATCCTTAATAGCAATAAATTCAATCTCATCATAATCAATAGCATCATTATCTGAAACACCTTCACTTGCATACTAACATTCTTTATCCTCTGAATAGTTAGATTTGAGAAACTTAGGTTTATGTTTAGGAACCCTTGTAGGACATCTAGATGCAAAATGACCTATCTTATTGCATGAAAAAAATTTCAGAGGTAGCTTACCTTCAAACCTACCCTTACCTCTCTTTTCTCTCCTTGTAATCAGGGAAACAATTTCATCTAACTTTATTTCTTCTTCCTGTATCTTCTCCCATTCATCAACATAATCTCCAAGCTCTTCTCTCATATCACTTCTGCTAGTGCTCACTAGACTTGATAAGACCCTTTCGTCATTATGAACAGACGCCTTAAATGTTGATTCTTCCTTCGTTAAAGAATCTCCAAGCTCTACGACATTAAAGGTAGTTAATTTTGCAATTAATATCTCTCTATTGAAGCTCAGTGTCCAAGGTATAATCTCTTTTATTGCTTGCACTTTAGTTTTGTAAACAATTGTCAAAGATCTCAAAATCTTTGCAATCACTTCTTCTTCACTGTATGTTCCTCTAGAGTTTCTAATGCCAATAACTACTTCAGTAATCCTCTGTACATATGCTCTAATATTCTCATCATCCCTCATTTTCAATATTTCCATTGTTGTTTTCCAGTTTTGTAACTTTGCCTGCTTAGTAAACTTATCTCCTTTGTATAGTGCTTCCAATCTTGTCAAAATTTTGTGTGCGGAATCTAAATCTTTAACTTCTATGAATTCTCCTTTAGAGAGCACACTAATCAGTGCTTCTCTTGCAACCATGTTATATGAAAATATCTTCTTCTCCTCATTAGTAGCTTTATACAGTTCATCCTCAGCCTTCATTTGTACATCCTTTTTTGTAATTGTCCAGTAGTTGATTCCCAAGCATAGCAAATGTGTTCTCATCTTGTTATTCCAACTGTCAAAGTTTTCTTGATCAAACTTCAAACTATCCTTCCTATAGAATGTCATCTTCAATTTCACCTCAAGTTGTTAAGCTTTCTCTCCAAGGACCAATAGCTCTGATACCAATTGTTAGGAATAACAGTCCACCAGCACAACTAAGAGGGGGGTGAATCAATTGTGAGATAGATTATTAAACATTAAATTTTATAAACCAAGAAATTTTAATCCAAATGATAACAGAGTAAGTACAACACCATAACACAATCTTTTTTTGTCGAGGAAACCCTGTTAAAGGTAAAACCATGGTTGGAATTAGCACCTACAAATAATGTACTAAGAGCATAGTATCCCTATTAAAATATTTAGCCATGTTAAGAGATTATTGATGCATATAGTACATATTCCTTGTTAAAGGAAAAACCCTATTAGGAGTCAAGAGAACAACATGCTCACTGCCTAAAGAAGGTTAAATCCACCTTTAGGACTCACTGTCTGAAATATAAATGTATATGAGATATACAATCCAATGAACTATCTGATAAAAAATGTCTTTGCTTGATCAATTCCAATGAAGTATCACAATTACAACTTCTTTTCTACATCCAGGAGACACAAGCTCGCAGCTTCCGCAAATATTTTTACCACTTTGCATGCTTTTCAAAGATGAAAAAATCTCTCTTTTTTACCCTATTACAATAATCAATTAGGTCGGCCAATTAAGACTTCCCCAATGTACAAATAACAAAATAGACCCTTTCTAAGATACACATGGTACCTTACACAAGTAAAAAATATGTACAATTCAACAAATATACTCAAAGATCTGAAATCTATGCTCGCCACCTTCCAAACACGTTACACAACACTAGTCGGCCTCAAATTGGTCTTCGCAAGATCACACACTTTTGCTGACATCACTAATACCATAGAAACCCAGGAATCATAGACAACATTCTCCAACAAGTCTTCTACCACACCTCAAGCTCACATATCACCAATTATGCTCGCATCAAAGATATCTCCAAGATATAGAGACTAACTCTATCACACTTCACTGTCACAGACCGGTAACTAGTTCCACTATATTTTTCTCTATCTGCAACATCAACCCAAGCGATCTTAGACATAAGATCACAACACATCCCTATATGCATCCCTATCTTCGCACGTTCTTAATCAACTGTACAGTACCCATACACTTATGCTAGTCATCTATACAACAGTAATAACCAATTTGTACTTCTTCTGAAACATATGTTAACATCAATTTCAAACAATGAATGTCAACATCACTTGTTGAACCAATTCCAGCAGTGAGTTGACTCTATTTAATCCTCTTGTGGCTGGTGTGACTAGTTCTAGTTTGTAAGATACTTGCATAACAAGTACAACACCCTAGATAGAGTCTCCAACATATATGGTTGATGAACTATAACTGATTGAATGTTTGAAGATGACAAAGTTGAGGATCACCGAGCTACAAAAAGTAAATGCAAGACATTAAATCAGTTAATGTATTATATCGTCATTGATGTCAACTTGATATGGTATAATTTCTCATACACATATTGTCACAACACTTAAAGATCTGACAAGAAAAATTTTTTTGTCGTCGGTAATCATACACACCGAGTGACAGTAAACCCTGATGGACAGTGAACCTCGAGCACAAAAGTTCATAGTGTTAACCAATGGAAAATGTTACCCGATCAAGTGATACCCGAGAAAGAATTACCAAGCTAACTATAGTTGTCCCCGAATAGAACTGAAGTTGATGCTTGAGCTATATACAATAGTCACCAAGCACAACTGAAGTGTTGACCGATGGGAATTGAAGTTAGGAAACGACAAAAAAATACCTGGCAGGAGCTATATTTAGAGTTAACTAATTGCTTACTTTATTTTCATCGATCAGATAAAAGTTAAAGATAAGAAGGATAATTAAAGCATGTTATTCCAGAAAACAAGGAGAGATTTATGGAATAAAACTAAAGCAAGCATGACGATCTTTACGGATCAAGAAGTGATCAACGAAGAAAACAAGAAGAATGAATGGTGAAATCATGTCTATATAAAGAGACAAGTAATTCATTATCAAATGAGGAATGTTGAAGAGAATTCTGGTGAAGATAGAAGTCTTCATGTAGACCTGATCATACAGGCTGAAGGACAGACCCAATAATTATGCAAACACCGAGCAACAGAGAAGCAAAAACATTCACCGAGAAGAAAGAAGTGGAGAAAAGGAATTGAAGAGAGCATTGATCAGAAGAGGTATTATGGACTTACAATAGATCTGAAAATCTGCAATTCAAAGTTGTATTTATGAACAAATCATCTACTGTTTCATTTTAACCATTGACTCATAAAATCTCTTAACCGAGTCGGATTTAACCATCCTTAATATATTGAGATACATCCCAAGGAGTATCAAAAGGTTTTCATGTTGACAACATAGTGAAATCTATGTCAAGTGATAAACTGTTAGTTTTAAATCCTCTAACAAGGTCGCACTTAACAGTGTGTTTTTAACCTTTAACAGGGTTGGCTCTTCACCGAGCTCACTTCAGAAGAGTGAAATTTTTTGGGTTACCGGTCCCAAGTGGTTTTTCCTTTAACAGGGTTCCCACGTTAAAAATCCATGTGTCAAATGTGTATATGGTTCTTTGATTTGATGTTTTGCTTTACACATTACTAAAATAGGATTGATTGGTAAACACTAAGTTATTTACTGATATTCGGTAAAGGTTAGGAGAAGATAGACTGTTATTCGATAAATCTTAAGAAAGGGATAAAAAGTATAATCACTGAGAATTATATATATGTTAGATTCACACAAGGCATACATCTTGTAGGACTGAAGATAACTATAGGTTTTATATTTGTGGTATAAACTTTTGGTTGGATTATTGGATTAATTTTTGAGGCCACTGATTCACCCCCCCCCCCCTCAGTTATTCTAACATTTGGTATCAGAGCTTGTGTGCTTGGAAGGGAGTTTTAAGGCTCAAGCTAAAAATCACAAGATGATCAAAAGGGATGTGCCTAAGTTGAACAAGGACAAATTTGCATCATGGAAAAGTAGGATAAGACTCCACCTATCAGGTATTGGAAATGATGTCACACAATACTTGGATACTAAATTTGTTTTACCTACTAGACCTCTGACAGTTGATCAATTGAGAGAGAAGCATGAACACAATTCTATGACGATAGAACTTGCTTCCTCACTCTCCGATGCTGAATTTGAAGATGTTAAATCATGCACCACTGCAAAGAAAATATGGGACAAACTCAAGCTAGTACATGGAGGAGATAAAAATGTGCTAAGAGCTAAGGCAGAAAGCCTAAGAGGAAAATTTGATGACCTGAGAATGAAATAAGGAGAAAACATCACTCAGTATAGCTGCAGAATCAAAGAGGTTGTTAATCTTATCCGAGGAGTAGGAGGTGTACTTGAAGAAGAAACAGTGGTAAGTAAAATTATAAGAACCTTACTACATGTTTATGCTATTAGAGTATCTTCAATACAAGAAATGAGAGCAGTAGCAAATAACAATGTTACTCTAGATATTTTGGTTGGTAGACTTATTTCATTTGAGATGAATAACTTTGACAACAGTGTCTTATCAACTATTGAGTCTGCATTCAAATATTCTATGAAAATAAGTAAATCAATTCATAAACACACTATGAGAAATCATAGTGAAAGTGATAGTGATGAACAAGAACTTGATGAGATTGAAGCATTAATGGCTAGAAGATTTCAGAGAGACAAAGGTAGATACAAAGTTAAATTACCATTGGTATGTTTTAATTGTAAATAAATTGGACACTTTGCTGCTAGATGTCCTAACAAGAGAAAAGAAGACAGAAACAATGACAGATCTTATGAAAAGAAGTTTGACAGAGGTGATGACAAAGATTACCGAAGCAACCGACAATCTGGAAAAAGAGATAACCGAGACTACAAGGGCAAAGGAAAGAAGGGGTGTTACCCGGCTGAGAACAAAGCTGAAAATACTGACACCAAATCTGATGAAGATATTGAGGTGTTATTTGTTTCTATGAAGGATGATTCAGACGAAGAAGAAAGGTATGTTGAAACTGTACTCATATCTAAGGTTAGTAAAAATGATGTCTGGATTATTGATAGTGGTTGTACTCACCACATGACTAGAGATAAGGAAAAGTTTGAAAATTTTGAATGTTATAATGGTGGATCAGTAAGAATGGGTAATGAATCACCTTGTTCAGTTGAAGGTAAAGGAACCATAATGTTGAATAATCTGATCAGATGTGAAAATGCATATTGAGTGCAAATATTTAACTATAATCTATTGAGTGTTTCACAGTTGAATAACACAGGACACTGAGTTGTATTTGAGAACAAAAAGGCAAAGATCTTTAATGAATCAGGAAGGTTGATCAGTACTGGTGAACAAACAAAAGGTAACATATTCTATCTCGATGATATTAATACCACTTGTTTATTGGCTGGAAACGAAGACATTTGGTTGTGGCATAAAAGGTTATGTCATGTGAATTTTGACAACATGGTTAGGATAAGCAGTAAAAGGAAAGTAAGAGGCTTACTGAGTATGCCAAAACCCAACCATGTCATGTGTAAGAATTGTCAAAAAGGTAAAATGACAAAGTCTAGTTTCAAGAGAAAAACCTACACATCTAATGCTATTCTAGAATTAGTCCATACTGACTTATGTAGACCAATGAGAACAAAGAGTTGTTATGGTGATAAATACTTCATTCTCTTTGTTGATGATTATTCTAGAATGATGATTGTGTTCTTCTTAAAAGAGAAATTAGAAGCATTCAAGATGTTTAAATGGTATAAAGCTATAGTTGAAAAACAAAGTGGGAAGGAACTAAAATGTCTAAGATCGGATAGAGGAGGAGAATTTATTTATGATGAATTCACTAACTTTTGTAATGAGCATAGAATTAAAAGACAAGTTTCTGCACCAAGAAAACCACAACAGAATGAGATTGTTGAAAGAAGAAACAGATCAATTGTTGATTGTGCCAGAACACTGATGATTGAGAAAAGAATCACATAAACATTCTGGAGAGAATCCGTTAGTACTGTTGTTTATACATTAAACATAGTTCAATTAAAGAAAGACACCAATAAGACACCTTATGAGCTATGGTATGGATACACACCCAATGTAAGTTACTTTATAATTTTTGGAAGTCAATATTATATTTTGAAAGATGATAGAAATGGAAAGCTTGAGTCCAAAGGTGATGAAGGAATATTTCTAGGTTATTCTGGAAAAAGTAAGGCTTATAAATGTCTTAACAAATCCTCTAACAAAATCATTGAAAGTGCATATGTCAAAGTGGATGAATTTTCTGAGAAAAATGAGGAGGAAAATAGAAAGGAACCGGAAGACTACAATAGATTTGTCTACAGTGAAGAATATGACACTCTGCGTGAGCAACTGTGTATCGCTACCGAGCGACAAAGCAATGGACCTGAGCAATAGGCTGCACGCACCGAAAATCATGAAATTGCTCACAATAATGTATCGAGCAATGAAGATCAAAATGAAGGTCAAGTTGATGATCAGAATGATGAACAAATATCTGAACTAGTACTTGCCAAGTATGTCAGAAGACACCATCCACAAAACCAGATCATAGGAGACAAAAAGGTTGGAATGAGAACAAGAAGTAAGTCATTGAACACTAGATGTTTGATTTGTGATTTGGAGCCTAAATATGTCAATACTGCACTTGAAAATCAAGAATGGGTTAGTGCAATGAATGAAGAGATTGAGTAGATTGAAAAGAACAAAACATGGACATTAGTACCTAGACCGAATGAAAAAATGTCATTGGTACCAAATGGATATTTAGAAACAAGCTGAATGATAATTGAGAAGTCACAAGGAACAAAGCAAGATTAGTATGCAAAGGGTATGCACAAGAAGAAGGTATTGACTACGGAGAAACCTTTTCACCCATTGCTAGGATAGAAGGAGTAAGAATTCTACTTGCTTATGCTGCGTACAAAGGATTCTAAGTATACCAAATGTATGTTAAATTTGCATTTCTAAATGGAATACTAGAAGAAGAAGCATACATTGAACAACCAGAAGGGTTTGTTAATCCTAACAAGAGAAACATGGTTTGTAAACATGGTTTGTAGACTACACCTGAGAAACTATGTATCGCTATCAAGTGACAAAACAATGGACCCGAGCAACAGGCTACACACACCAAAAATCAGGAAATTGCTCACAATAATGTACCGAGCAATGAAGATCAAAATGAAGGTCAAGTTGATGATCAAAATTATGAACAAAGATCTGAACTGGTACTTGCCAAGTATGTCAGAAGACACCATCCACAAAACCAGATCATAGGAGACAAAAAGGTTGGAATGAGAACAAGAAGTAAGTCACTGAACACTAGATGTTTGATTTGTGATTTGGAGCCTAAATCTGTCAATACTGCACTTGAAAATCAAGAATGGGTTAGTGCAATGAATGAAGAGATTGAGTAGATTGAAAAGAACAAAACATGGACATTAGTACCTAGACCGAATGACAAAAATGTCATTGGTACCAAATGGATATTTAGAAACAAGCTGAATGATAATTGAGAAGTCACAAGGAACAAAGCAAGATTAGTATGCAAAGGGTATGCACAAGAAGAAGGTATTGACTATGGAGAAACCTTTTCACCCATTTCTAGGATAGAAGGAGTAATACTTCTACTTGCTTATGTTGCTTACAAAGGATTCTAAGTATACCAAATGTATGTTAAATTTGCATTTCTAAATGGAATACTAGAAGAAGAAGTATACATTGAACAACCAGAAGGGTTTGTTGATCCTAACAAGAGAAACATGGTTTGTAGACTACACCTAAGCAACTATGTATCGCTACCGAGCGACAAAACAATGGACCCGAGCAACAGGCTGCACACACCAAAAATCAGGAAATTGCTCACAATAATGTACCAAGCAATGAAGATCAAAATGAAGGTCAAGTTGATGATCAGAATGATGAACAAAGATCTGAACTGGTACTTGCCAAGTATGTCAAAAGACACCATCCACAAAACCAGATCATAGGAGACAAAAAGGTTGTAATGAGAACAAGAAGTAAGTCACTGAACACTAGATGTTTGATTTGTGATTTGGAGCCTAAATATGTCAATACTGCACTTGAAAATCAAGAATGGTTTAGTGCAATGAATGAAGAGATTGAGTAGATTGAAAAGAAAAAAACATGGACATTAGTACCTAGACCGAATGACAAAAATGTCATTGGTACCAAATGGATATTCAGAAACAAGCTGAATGATAATTGAGAAGTCACAAGGAACAAAGCAAGATTAGTATGCAAAGGGTATGCACAAGAAGAAGGTATTGACTACGGAGAAACCTTTTCACCCGTTGCTAGGATAGAAGGAGTAAGAATTCTACTTGCTTATGCTGCTTACAAAGGATTCTAAGTATACCAAATGTATGTTAAATCTACATTTCTAAATGGAATACTAGAAGAAGAAGTATACTTGAAAAACCAGAAGGGTTTGTTGATCCTAACAAGAGAAACATGGTTTGTAGACTAAAAAAAAGCCTTGTATGGATTAAAACAATCACTGAGAGCATGGTACGAAAGACTTCACTCTTATCTCATAAGTATTGGATTTTTAAGAACAAGTGATAACAGTAATCTGTACTTAAAAGAAGATACTGATGATAACATTCTGATTGCTGAAATATTTGTTGATGATATCATATTTGGTGGTAATGATATGTTATGCAAATAATTTTTTGTTGAAATGAGAAAAGAGTTTGAGATGACAATGTCTGGGGAGATCAAATTTTTTCTTGGTCTACAAATTCTATAGCAGGATGAAGGCATCTACATCACACAATCCAAATACATCAAAGAAGTTCTCAAGATATTCAAGATGGAGGACTCCAAACCAGTTGGAACACCTATGGCTATGCAAACTAACAAAAGAAGACAAATCAACAGAGGTAAATCAGACCCTATATAGATCTATGATTGGAAAAGTCATGTATGTTGTACATACTAGACCAGATATAGCACATGCAGTTGGAATAGTTGCAAGATTCTCTTCTAATCCCAAGGAATCACACATGACTGCTGTCAAAAGAATTCTAAGATATCTAAAGAATACCGAAGACTATAGTCTGTGGTATAATAAAGAAGGCAAATTTGAGCTTCAAGTCTATATAGATGTTGATTGGGCTGGAAACATAGATGATAGAAAGAGCACAACAAGAGGAGAATTCTTTATGGGTGACAGACTTGTCACATGGATAAGTAAAAAACAAGGATGCATCTCACAATCTACTGCAAAATTAGAATATGTGGTTGTTGCTGCAAATTGCTCTAACATTGCATGGATCAATAAATTGTTGAAAGGTATGAGCATGGAAATTATTGATCCAGTGATTATCTATTGTGATAATACTGGTGCTATCAATATTTCAAAGAACCCTGTCATGCATGCTAAGACAAAGATATTGCTATCAAGTATCATTACTTAAGGGAACAAGTACAAGAGAAAGAGGTGATACTGGAATATGTACAATACAAAGAACAATTAGCAGACATATTCACCAAGCCATTGCCAAAAGATACATTTGAGTACCTGAGAAAGAGACTACGGGTTTGACCCTTATCTACTGGTCACTAAGTTGACTATAAGGTTGCATTAGCCTACACATTATCAAGAGATCAATCATGTTGATGCAAGATGAGATATGGACTGAAATGATATATCAGTACAAGAAGGTACTTATCTGCACCGAACACTAGAGAAATTGTTGGCTACTACAGAGCTAAACTGTTGATGGGGAGGAAATTCAAGGTATATATTAGAGAAAGAGATATTATATGTTTGGCATTGCTGTCAAAGGGAGAGCTGAACTAAATGAATATATCCATCAAGGAGAGGAACAATTAAAGGGAGAGAAAACATTAGAGAAAGATTCAAAGAAACATCCATCTCAGGGAGAGAATTTGAAAAATTAACACTGCATATCTATCCAGGAAAGGGAGAATAGATTCTACAACAAAGGGAGAGACAGAATTAGAAGTTTCTACATCCATCCATTGAAGGGAATAAATAATGAATAAAGTACTCTACAAGAATCAAATCAAAGCTAGAAGAGCTAACTGAGAGTCAGATATTTGAATTGGTTATAGAACAATAAGTTTGGGAAAGATTGATGAACTACAACTGATATATTTCATATTATGTTAGTAGTATGTTGCCATCGATGCCAAAGGGAGAGATTGATGAACTATAACTGATTGAATGTTTGAAGATGAAAAAGTTGATGATCACTGAACTGCATAAAGTAAATGCAAGACATTAAATCAGTTAATGTATTGTATTGTTATTGATGTCAACTTGATATGGTATAATTTCTCATACACATATTGTCACAACACTTAAAGATCTAAAAAGATAAAGTTTTTTGTCGTCGGTAATCATAAACACCGAGTGATAATAAACCCCGACAAACAGTGTTACTCGAGCAAGTGATACCCGAGCAAGCATTACCGAGCTAACTATAGTTGTCACCGAACAGAACTGAAGTTGATGCCCGAGCTATCTACAATAGTCACCGAGCACAACTGAAGTGTTCAGCGATGGGAACTAAAGTTAGGAAACAAAAAAACAACTTAGCTGGCAGGAGCTATATTTAGAGTTAATTGATTGATTACTTTGTTTTCATCGATCAGATAAAAGTTAAAGATAAGGAGATTTAAAGCATGTTTTATTCCATAAAACAAGGAGATATTTATAGAATAAAACTAAAACAAGCATGGCGAGCTTTACGGATCAAGAAGTGCTCGACAAAGAAAACAAGAAGAATGAACAGTGAAATCATGTCTATATAAAGAGACAAGTAATTCATTATCAAATGAGGAATGCTGAAGAGAATTCTAGTGAAGATAGAAGTCTTTATGCAGATCTGATCATACAGGCTGAAGGACAGAGCCAAGAATTCTGTAGACACCGAGCAACAGAGAAGCAACGACATTCACCGAGCAGAAAGAAGTGGAGCAAAGGAATTGAAGAGAACATTGATCAGAGGAGGTATTATGGACTTACAATAGATCTGAAAATCTACAATTCAAAGTTGTATTTATGAATAGATCATCTACTGTTTCAGTTTAACCATTGAATCAGAAAATCTCTTAACGAAGTGGGATTTAACCATCCTTAATATATTGAGATAAATCCCAAGGAGTATCAAAAGGTTTTCATGTTGACAGCATAGTGAATGTTAGGTCAAGTGATAAACTATTAGTTTTAAATCCTCTAACAAGGTCGCACTTAACAGTGTGTTTGTAACCTTTAACAGGGTTGGATCTTCACCGAGCTCACTTCAGAAGAGTTAAAAGTTTGGGTTACCGGTCCCAAGTGGGTTTTCCCTTAACAGGGTTCCCACGTTAAAAATCCATGTGTCAAATGTATATATGGTTCATTGCTTTGATGTTTTGCTTTACACATTACTAAAACAAGATTGATCGGTAAACACTAAGTTATTTACTGATATTCGATAAAGGTTAGGAAAAGATAGATTGCTATTCGGTAAAGCTTAAGAAAAGGATAAAAAGTATAATCACCGAGAAGTATATGTATGTTAGATTTACACAAGGCATACATCTTGTAGGACCGAAGATAACTAGAGGTTTTATATTTGTGGTATAAAGTTTTGGTTGGATTATTGGATTAATTTTTTAGGCCACTAATTCACCCTCCCTCTCAGTTATTCTAATAATGGAAACCTCAGTTTGTCGTGAATAAAGATTTGGCTCCACTATTGATAATATATCAGGTTGTCTAGCTCCCACATCAATCCCAAATCTGAGACTCTCAATTCGAACCCTTCTTAGATGTTTGTAACAATGCCAAATGAATGAACAACTATCATAAATAATCATATTTTACCTTAGTGATTAAATAATCTACACTTCTCTTGACTACATCTTTCAACAATGAGACAAATGCTATTCACGAGGGTTTACGTCCTCATAAACCTTCGAAGAAGAACTTCTCCAAATTTCACCACTTTCATATATTATCTAAGCATGCTAAAGAGAGCTATTCATTCCTTTTTATATTGTTTTCACATGAGCTCTCACACTTGTTCCATCAATGTGGGATAAAACATAACACTTTTGTCTTGCCCTATTTTTTGGGATTTTCTTTTTTCTCCTATTTTCTCGTGGCTCCTATTTTTTCCGCGGCTCCGTATTTTCGCGTGAATCCTATTTTTTCGCGAGTGCTTTTTCTTATATATTTTCCCTTTACCTTTTATATCTCCAATGTGTTATAAAATGAAGGGGAACCATTTAATTTAAATATTTCCTATAAACTATAGGTTATGCATTAATAAAGTTAAAAAATAAAATTTAACTTTATAAAAGACTTTATTAATGCATAATAAATTATATCAATGATAAATAAATGGTCATGTTGATATTAAGAAATTTACCATTGATATACCACTGCACTAGAAGTCCAAATATAGGCATAATGACTTACTATAAATAGTAAGTGTGCCCAAAACTACGTCAGAACCCCTCAGAGTGGCCTGCAACTGAAACTATCTAGGCCAAATAGCCTCTAAGCCCCTTTTATGTCGTGGTTAGCCTACAAGACTATGGGGAAATAGGCTAACGAAAAACTCATACAACTTGTTCTAGAAAGGGGACATTATAGTCTGCCCTTCCCAAAGATTGCTTGTCCTCAAGAAATGCCAATGCAATCCATAATCATCAAACTAATCAAGATTGTAGCCAAGAATGATCCCAGGGTCCCAAGTCATCCTAGGAGAGTTGTAGCACCATTTTCTAAAAACACTGTCCTGTAGGGTACCCGAAGAAGTGATCTCTTGGAAATTTCTCGAAAGAATAGCAATCAAATATTGCACCAACTCTATCAACTGCTCTCCAAAATAACTAATCTTGAGCACTAAGAGAGTAACCTCCAATAGGCCAACATTTGCTTCCTTACCATCTACTACTAAACTGCAAATGCAAGTGATCCTAGGGTTCCAAATAAATCTCATAAAAGAACCACCATGCTAACACTGTGCTACTCTGATCACAACATGACACATTTTCTATTGTGGCATCCCAGTAAGATCCATAATTGCAATCTCAATAACTAACATGATCTTGGGTGACTAGAAGATATATTTGCTCAGCCCAAAATCATAATCCTTAGTATATCTCATGAAGTTCAAAACAAGAAGTGAATATATCAAAAATGAGGGACTAGTAAAGCTATTTGTACAACTAACCCTGAAATTAACTAACCAAGTAGTTCATCTATGATCAACAATTTGAATCATATCATTGGCACATAAGCTCCAAGTGTCAAGGTAAGAAGCTTGAGTACACCAAAAAACCCAAATTACTACAATCAACCAATTATCATATGGAAGCATACATACTAACATCATGAAGTGATTGCAATGACCCAAACTCTCCCAAGTGGAAGTGGAGAATAACTTAACTATACCAAGAGGATTTCCCAAAATTGGCTGCAATGAAATCTGTAAGTGTTCAAAATCAAACTGCCTCGAGATTGAGGTCAACATTAACAATGTGAAAAAGCTAGGAAAACACTAAATAATCTAAAACCTCACAAAATACATAGAACTCATGAATATGGGAGTAACAAAAAACCCATCTCCCATGATCAAATCTCCTCTACCATCAATCCTCAACCAAGAACTGCTCATCTACTAGACTAAAGAAACCGTCCAACTCATTTGCAAATAAAACATTGAACTCAATGTAAACTGATAGGCGAGTGGAAAATAATGCTAACATTCATTGCTACAACTCCAAAGCCCTCTGAAGGATGAACCATAGAATAAATAAGTTTGTTGTCTTTGACCATCTCCAAAGGTAAAATGTTGAAACTCCAAGCAATCTCCAACTGAAAAATCTTTACTTCCTCGACAAAATAAATTGTACCAACTCCCCTGGAAGAGAGCAAACCATGAAGTAAAGTGAGTGATTTTCAAGCAAAAGGCAAGCTCAAAACTAAAATCATGATTCATTCTTTGCCAAGTAACACTCCCAAGATTGACCATTCGTTCAATGCTCCAATCCTTAAAATATCTCTTCAATCCATTTGTATATGAACCAATAAAATAACAAGATGGCTGATAAGGAAATGAACAACACTAAATATTTTGAAATTTAGATCATCCCTCCTCCAATACTCATTCCAACCATCCCCAATAAGCTCTATCATTTCTTATTGAGAATCACAAGCATGTATGGGATCATTAATGACTTCCAATGTTCCTAGTAAGGTGCACCACATAACTCCAAGTGTCATCCAAAACATAATACGTATTATGGAATTTTGTGACTTCTTCGTTAATCCCTTGTAGCATGTCCATGAAAGCATCTACAATTGAAGTGTGAGGAGAAATAATTGTCTTCAAAACAAATCCCAAAGAAAGATTATTATGATTTATAACATCATTCAATTTAAAGGATGGATTGTCAATTATATAGATATCATACTTATCTCCTCCTTCCTCCAAAGATGCATAAGAAACAAGATGGAAGCCACCTTTACTTATTGTTGTTCTGAAATTTTTAGCAAGCTCAAGAATAAGTTCTGGAAACATTTTTAAAATATGAAATGTAGAAGTCTCCAAGACTTTATATATCCCATGAAAAAACTGCATCTCCAACTACATATGCAAGGCATGTATTACCACTCATCAACTCAAACAAAGTATGAAATATCCCACTTGTTGTCCAATCCCAAAACTCAAGACCAAGCCTCGTGTCATATTGAAGCAACTCAAAATCAATGCCAACAAGGAAATAAATCTCAACTGAAATCATTAATTTGCATACACAAGTTACCCTTCAATTTCTCATGTAGTAAGGAATAATGATGCCTCCTAGTGTCATATCACTCCAAATACAATCTTCATATGTCTCCTAATTTGTACATTTCATCTCTAGTGGTCTTCCAAGAGGACACCTAATCACCTCATAAATTGAACTCAAATCATTAGCAGGATGAAAAGCATACTTTGACTCATGTTTTGAATCTTCTCCTAGATCCCATACCTTACTATTTTCACCAACTGTAGCACTACAACAAAGAGTTGTTTCATCATCCAACTCAAAAAGTGGATTTTCATATGTCTTCTTTACACTCGCCTCAAACAATAGGTTATCATTGAACACCACAAATTGATTCTTCCAATCATGTTTATGCAAATCAAGAGAATTGTTGCTATGATGAATATCAAAATTGGAACTATTAGTACCTTTCATAAATTACTCCAAGGTTGTCCCAAGTCTCTTGTGCATCCTCATTATCATTTTTAGCATATTGTGGATCCAAATCATCCAAGTTCCTAAACTTCTGCTCAAAGTCAGTCCCCTGTAAAGATAAATCAAATTTTGTTTCAAGATATTCATCACAATCATCAATACTAACCTCCATACTTGCATTATGGTCATCATCACAATCAAAATGAAAATCCTCTTGTGTAAAATATTCATGTCATACTTAGGTGCCAACACACCCGAATCCGATGTGTCAAAAGGTTGATTTCTTTATTCAGAAATAAGGTGCTTGTTGTCCTCCTCGTGACTAGATACCTCAGTGAGAAAGTCACTCTACTCACTAGTATTGATGTCTTCATAAAAATTCCTCTCCAAAGGTTGTCTATGATCATCCAACCTATATCTATTTGAACCATCATCATTAGAATTGTCTGAACTCAATTCCAAGGCCGTTGTTTTGTCCTCCCCTTCATGCACAAACTCATCAAGAATAGTTGCATGCATAGCCAAAGGGTCTTTTAAAAACTCTATAAAATGATCTTTATGTATCAAGGCACTATCTCCATATGAATGATATGCTATGAATCTTTTTTCATTTATTTATTTCTTATTGTTTTGTGCTCTAGAAGAATCTTTTTCATTTAATTCTACTGTCTTTTTAAAGATGGATCTTAACCACCTAGGATTCTCATGCTAGTACTTTAAATTTTCCCAAAACTTTCTATAATTTTGACAACTCTCATTTTTTCTTTGATAACTTTGCTTTGATTCTATCAACCCCATTTGTCAAGCCATCATTTGAGTCAAAAGGTCCAACCGTTGGTTTTGTTGTCAAGCTCTCTATTCTTCTTATTGACGTGTCTGAACTAGTGCATCCAACAAGTTCAAAAATATCTCTTCTCCTAGATCCCTTCTTTCACCCATATTGTCTATGTTTTGTTCACTTGTTCCTACGTGCCCTTCTAGATCCTCTTGTCCTTCTAACCCTATCTCATTTATGTGTGAAGTGTAATGATAAGTCCATGGTTGCATATTCCAATCTGTCATATCACCGCCCAATCATTTTGTACCCACTAGGATGACATGATACATTGTTCTAATGCCACTGTAATGTCTTCCCTTGGTGTCAAATGATTTATTTCTATTTTTTTTTGTTAATTCTGAGTTTTCTATAGAGAAAATAGATATAAAAATTGACACAATACAAAAATATTTGAAATGTAACAACAATATTGAGAACAACTCTAATATATATGTTCTTATTTCTAAATCCAATTATTCTTAAGTACATTAACAACAAATCATGATAATGTTTTCTCAATAATTATCAACAAACTAGTGTAATATGCATACCGGATTGCTGCTCCTATTACTAAATTGTCCACTGAGTGCATAACAACAAATAGGCAATTGCAAGTCTAGACTACAAGTAAAATTTTATTGCCATCTTTCTCATTTACATCTTCAACCCTTGTTATCAATAAGAACTTATTTCTAACAACAGTTTGAAGCACTGATTCTTTAATGAACAACAATGGACAATAATTAGTAAATACAGTATATAGCATACTAGTACGTTGTCCAGATTTATAACAGACCTGGTACGACCTCAATAGGCAGCTACAAGACTCTTTGTTTGCTGATAAATTTGTATGACACACTTCTTAGCAGTTCCAGAGTTGTACAACATCACATCCCATGTATTTTCAAGTTGTATGACAACAACCAAGTTGTGATTTGACTCTATTTAATCCTCCAGTGGTTGGTGTGACTAGTCTGGTTTGTAAGATACTCTTACAACAAGTATGACACCCTAGATAGAGTCTCCAACATATATGGCAACCTCAGTCTGTTGTGAATAAAAATTTGGTTCCGCTATCGATAATATATCAGGTCCTCTAGTTCCCACTTCAATCCCAAATCTCAGACTCTCAATTTGAACCCTTCCTAGATATTTGTAACAATACCAAATGAATGAACAACTATCATAAATAATCGTATTTTACCTTAGTGATCAAATACTCTACAATTCTCCTAATTCCATCTTTCAACAGTGAGAATAATGCTTTTCATGAGGGTTTATGTCCTTAAAAACCTTCAAAAAAGAACTTCTCCAAATTTCACCACTTTCATAGCATGCTAAAAGAGGGATCTTCATTCCTTTTTATATTGTTTTCACATGAGCTCTCACACTTGTTTCGTTAATGTGGGATAAAACATAACACCTTTGTCTTTTCCTATGTTTTTGGGATTTTCTTTTTTCCTCCTATTTTCTTGCAACCCTATTTTCTTGTGGCTCCCTATTTTTTCGCGACTCTTATTTTTTCGTGGCTCCTATTTTTCCGCAACTCCTATTTTTTTGTGAGTACTTTTTCTTAAATATTTCCCCTTTACCTTTTACATCTCCAATGTGTTATAAAATGAAGGGGAACCATTTAATTTAAATATTTCCTACAAACTATAGGTTACACATTAATAAAGTTAAAAAATTAAATTTAACTTTATAAAAGACTTTATTAATGCATAATAAATCATATGAATGATAAATAAATGATCCTGCCAATATTGATCAATTTACCATTGATATACCACTGCATTGGAAGTCCAAATATAGCCATAATGACTTACTATAAATAGTAAGTGTGCCCAAAGCTGCCTCAGAACCCCTCAGAATGGCCTGCAACTGAAACTGTCTAGGCCAAATGGCATCGAAGTCCCTTTTATGTCTTAGTTAGCCTACAAGACTATGGGGAAATAGACTGACGACAAACTCATACAACTTGTGCTAGAAAGGGGACATTACAAGACGTCCAACTAAAAATAAAATGGGGTAACATATAACAAAATGTTCAAGTGCACCATATACATGTCAAAGACATGTCCATTTATCCTTAGGAAAGGAAATGTGATCCAATCTAAAATGTAAACAGTGATCACAAATCATAATTCCAAAATTTAATCCTTCCACAAATTTGTTAGTAATTTCTCATGAGATCATTCATCCCCTAATCATGAAATATACTTGCACAAACCATCAGTAATGTAATTTAATGCTCCTATTGTAAATATAACATAGAACTAGAAGACTGAAAAGTGACTCAAAAATAGAAAATCTAATGTTACTAGATAAATTCACCGCAAACAATCAATTGCATTGCGAGAAAACACAGATGCAAGGAAAACTCCATCAATTGCATTGAAAGTTCAATCAATTACATTGAAAGTTCAATCAATTGCATCACCAATTAATGTTTATTTAACATGTTTAACATTAGATCAATTGCATTTCTAATTTTAAAAAACATGTTATTGAATTAATATAATTGAAAAACTAGTTTTGTTGATAATAGGGTTCTTTGCATCTTCCTAATTAGATCTGGGTGTGCTCATTTCTATCCTAAATTTAAAACCAAATGTAATTTGTTAGGTTAATTTGTCCACCTAAATAGGCTATGTGAAATTTGTTATTCATTGTCCCTTTAAATTAACTGATTTGTAGATTTGTTGAAATAGAAGATCAATGAAAACCCTAGTCTACTGCATGTTAACAAAAAAGAAATCTTGCAAGACACATATCAGTAGATAACAATTGCAATATATGTATAACAATTACATTGCCAATGGAGTCATTTGTGCTACTAGATCCTGGAATTGCACTAAAAAATAATACAATTATGTCAATACATAATGCACGGGCCTTGAAACATCAGTCAAATGTGTTGCTAATAGAATAATTATGCCTTGGGGTCCTGTAGATAGTAAACTCACAATTTTTATCAATTGGAGTGTTTCATATTAGGTTAACCAAAAATGTCGATTAGGAAATTAGCAACAAACACATATGAAATACAAGACCACCACGAAAAACCATATTTCATGCAAAAAAATTTTAAATCCACCCAATAGAGGTATCAAATTGAAATGTAAAACATGATAAATAAAATCAAACCAAATGCACTGCATTGATATGCCTCCATTATTTCTTCTTATTCCTACTTCAACGTTGCTCTCAGAAATTCAAGTGTATAAACACAATTGAAAGTGAAATGATAATGATTAGAGGAAATTTGAAGATTCATAGATGAAGGAATGATGATACATGATCATAATTTATAGATAATTTCAAGTTAATTCGATGGTCGAGATTGACTTAGGACTTGAGATAATTCATGGTCATGATCAAATGAGAGGAGGACTTAAGTGAGGACAAAATATAAATTTACAATTTGAAGTGGAGGAGGAAATAGAAATTAGTAAGAGTTAAGTGATGTAGGAAATTAGTAAGTGGGGGTTAAAAGTGGAGAGGAAATAAGAAGGAGATGGAGTTAAGTGGGAGGAAATTTAGCACAAAAAGGTGGAGATAATTAATAAATAAAATTTATTAATTCCTCCACATGTTAGTAACCAGGGAATAAAATAAAATAATTTTATTTAATCATGAAGGAGGATGGAGAAGAGATAAATAAATGATAATATTTATCCATCATAGAGAAAATGTTAGGATAGGAGACCCAAATAATTAAATAATTATTTGACTTTAGGAATAAATTAGAACAAATTAATGCAAAAGAGAGAGATTATATAATTGACAAAATTATTCAATCGAAAGGATGAGAAGAATGACTTAGGTCAAATAGATTGGAGATGATCAAATTAGAGGACATATTTTATTATTAATTAAATAATTAAAATAGTTTAAGTAAAGAGAGAAGGACAAAACATTAGATGAATGATAAAGATCAAAAGATTGACATAGAGGAAAAGTTAATAAAAAGCGTATCCATAGGTAACAATCAATTTTTAGTGTTTACACTACCCTCTTTCTCCTGATCATTGGCAGTAAATTCAATATGCATTTATTTTTTAATTGCATGACAAAAGTTCCTATCTACACATATTTTCTTTGCCTCGTAGGTTCCCTTTAAGTAAACATATTAAAGGATGAATACATATGATGAGATCTAGTTTGATACTTTGTATAGACCTCACAATCATTTTATGTCTAGATATTTACTTAACATGCATGTTTGTTAGTGGCAATTTACTTTAAGGTACATATATAAAGTAGGATTCACATACATCTCAAAGAGGGGGACACATATAATAGTGAAATTTGCATGCCCATGTTGATTCCCATTTAGCTCTATGACCATTTTGATGGAATAAATTAATACAATTACAAATTGACAAATGAAATAATCTTGTGTAAAGTTGTGCTCATTCTCAAATAACCTTTCACATATCCCCACCTCTACAAATCCCCACACATTTGATCTTTTTTGACCTATTTCTACCAATCATCCCATACATATAACATTTATTATGCATGTTATCACTACCCATGTCTCGTATTCACACCCTATCTTGATATTATACTTCCATATCCTAGGTTAATAGTGCAAAATGTTGGATCAATCTTACTTCATGCAAACTTAACCCTCAAATGTTAAAATTTTGTCGACTCCCCCTATTTCATTCTCACCATGATCTATCTTACATGAATAATCACTATGCTTTGGTATTTAAAGACATTCAATGTGCAATCATTCATCATTAATTATTGACTAAAATGCTTATGCATATAAGACGTTAGATTTCCACAACCCATAGCTATTAGAATGTATGCTTCTGGATTCAACAATATAAATTTATTTGCATCATACTCAATGATCCATCGTTATTAGTCTAAGAAGATTTCATTCCAAGGAGCATCATTCTAAGAAGATTTCACTTTAGAGCCCTAAAAATAATAATTTTGCATCTGACCATTAAGTCACTTGTATGACTAAAAAGTATTGTCTTCAATCATTCTCACAATTTGTAAACTTGGTTTAATCAAGGACCTTGACCTAGGAGAATGGAACTCTTATGCTTTAATGATCTCCCTAATGTATTTTAAATATAGCCAATCTTTAACAAATTAGTCTAGAGCCATAAGATTGACCTGTAACATGCTATAGTTTGTCCATAATTTTAAACAATTTTGAATTACCAAATAGATCTAATTTCTATTGTTGTTGATTTAAAATTTCATCACATTCAACCATTTTTTATTAAAATCTCTAAAACTAAATATCTTAATTTCATTAGATTTTATATTTTACATAATATTTTTACATGTTTTTATTATTCTAAATATTGTTAACTAATTTCTGTTAATTTAAATATCATTATATATTCCTTTGAAATATATAACTTAAACAAATATTTTCCTATTACAATATTTTATTATTATTTGAGAACTCATCTATACTATATAAATTGATTGTCAAATTAATTAGAGGGAGTTAGGAAATTTTTTAATTTATATTCAATTTCATAAAATAACATGATTGTTAGGAAAGGGGTTCTTGCAAAGATCCCAACCCATTTAGCACTGTCAGCAGATTCATGGCAGATTAGAGTCGAGGCCGGGAGGAGTTAACTTGCTAGCGAATACTAGGAAGTCCTGAGAAAAACAAGAGGCACCCAATTGATGAGAAGCAAAGAATGAGCATGAGCAGCAGCATGGAGGTTGCCACTGTGCGAAATGCGGAAGCTCTATTCGAAACTCGTCGGATTGTGGAAATCAGGGAAGTGGAAGGCCAAACGAGGAAAGAAATCGAGGAGAAGCAGGAGGATCTCCGCCAACTGGTGGGACACAGCTACCGGGATCTCATCGAATCCGCCGATTCCATCCTCCTCATGAAGAAATCCTGCCAAGCGGTTTCGCATAACATCCTCAACATCCAAAGCGGTTTCAGATCTTTTAATACAGCCATCTACCAGGCCCTTCCCCTTACCCCCAAGGTTTGAAGAAAAAAATATTCAGTTCAAAAGCATCGTATAGATAAAGTTAGCTTAGTGTTTTAATTACTTGGTGTCGTATTTTTTGAAAAATTTGTAATAGGACGTTATTACAAGGTCTGCAGATGTCGCTTATTGTTGAAATTCAGAGTAAAAATGTTAATGATATGATGCCGCATTTTGAAATCTTCGCAATAGTAAACAGTGATATGTCTGCAGTTGTAGCATTATGATAAAATTCACAAAATGTTGGATGCTGTGGTGTTGAAATTAGGAAAAACATCAATGATATGAATCCGGATTTCGAAATTTCTGCTACAGTATGCAGTGGTATGTCTGCAATTGTAGCATAGAAATATCGTTGGGGTTTTTGGTGTTGAAATTCGGGAAAAAGCATTCAGGTTCCCGATTTTGAAATGTTTGCAACAGCTAGTAGAGATATGTCTGCAATTGTGGCATTATGATGAGATTCACAAAATGTTGGATCTTTTGGTATGAAATTTGGGGAAAAAACATTTAAGATCTGATTCCAGATTTTGAAATTTTTGCAATAGTTAGTGATATGTCTCCAATTATAGCATCATGATGAAATTCACAAAATGTTGGATATTTTGGTGTTGAAATTTGGAAAAACATCAATAATATGATCCCAGATATTGAATTCTTTGCAATAGTAAGTAGTGATATGTCTGAAATTGTAGCATTATGATAAAATTAAAAAATTCACAAAATGTTGAATGTTGTGTCATCTCTGCAGCTGATGAGAGACAACAAGAAAATGGGAGAGTTGTATGCAATCGGGAGTAGGGTTAAGTATCTGGTGGATACCGCAGAGAATATATGGGGCTGCTTGGATGAACACATGTTTCTAGAAGCTTCTGGAAGGTATCTTCGCGCTAAGGAAGTTTACAGCTTACTTGTGGAGAACAATAAGGAACTTTTGGACAAATCTTTTCCCCTGTTGCGTCACCAGTGGCAGCTAGTGGAGAATTTCAGGGGGCAGATTTCTCAGAGAAGTAGGGATCAGTTGTTGGAACAAGGTCTTGGAATTGAGTCCTATGCAGTTGCATTGGCTGCAGTTGCTGTCATTGACGAGCTCAACCCTAAGCAGGTGTTTGCTCTGTTTCTTGACACGAGGAAGTCATGGTTGAGGCAGAGATCAGGCCTGGCAGGGTCTGGATTGGGTGATAAGGTGGGGACAGTCAGTTCCATTTTCAGTAATGTGGTAAGAGTCATACAGGTAACGCTATGTCAGGCTGGGGAACTCTTCTTGGAGGTTCTAAATGATTTGCCTCTTTTTTATAAGACCGTGTTGGCAGTGCCACCTGGATCACAGTTGTTTGGTGGGATTCCAAACCCAGACAATGAGGTGCAGTTGTGGAAATCTCATAGAGAGAAGCTGCAAGCTACCATGACGATTTTGCCGAGTGAATTTATAACAGTGTCTTGCTTAGCATGGCTTAAGACATGCGCAGATGATATTCTCTCTGCAGATAGGCTTGGGGGAAAGTATTTGCTTGATCTTGTAAAAAGTGGCAAGGAACTTGCAGAGAATGAGACATTGATCAGAGAAACAGTAGACAGTCTGGATGCATTTGAAGGGAGCTTGGAGTGGCTCAAAACAGTTTTTGGTTCAAATGTTGAGTTTCCATGGCAATGCACGTGTGAGATTGTTTTGAAGCACTCAAAAAGTCTGTGGGATGACCTTTTTGAAAGTCTGTTTGTTAGTAGGATGAAACAAATAGTAGCTGATGGATTCACAGACCTCCGTGAGAGAGTTAAGATTGGTAAAAGTCTTGAAACCATAGTTACATCTCTAGCAAGTCACAAAGATGTTGAAACCCATTTGCACGATTTAGCTACTAGTGAGGGCTGGCTTGTCAAGAGAGGGGACCTAAAAAATGTCAATTTACCTGGGTTGAGTTTTAGATTTATGATGACAAATGATGAAGACTGGTTTGGTCGCCTTAATTCTTATTTTGGAACTGGGGTTAGTCAAATAAAAGATACCATAGATGAGGGGTCCAAGAATATTTTGGAAGACCTCCTTAGTTTTCTTCATGCACATAAATCTTCTTCAAGGATAAATGATTTAGCACCTTATTTGCAAGAGCAATGCTTCTATTTTATCTCAACTTTGATTGTTGAGATTGAAGAACATCTTGCACATCTTTCGGAAGCTCTCTATCAAGAAATGAAAAATGAGGAGATGTCAGAAAAAATGAAAAAGGAGAAACTAAAACCGACAGTTATAGTGGAAAGGGCACTTTTCTTAGGAAGGCTTTTGGTTGCTCTCAGCTTTCATTCAAATTCCCTCCCACTAGTTCTTGGCTCTTCTCAGCTCTGGTTTGTTGAGAACAAAGCTTCAGTTTCAGGGAAAGGATCTTCAACTTTCAGATATTCTAGCACTGATTTTGATTACCCTCTTCTAGACAATTCTGGAAGACAAATACTAATGAGAGGGGTTAGTTTGAAGCCTGAATCACAGGATAAAAATAATAGCACCAAATTGAATAAACTAAGAAGAACTATGCACAGTCTTTGTATCAGAGCTCATAGCATGTGGATATTGTGGATAACCGAAGAGCTTTCAGGCATTCTTACAAGAGATCTGAGGGAGGATGATTCTTTATCCATGACAACTCCTTTGAAGGTCTGTATTCTCATTTGCAATCCATATTCTGTTTACTGTGACATATGGAGTTGGTTTCATTTCCATGCTTTATCTAATCATACTGATCTTCTTCTTGTGGTTTTCATGAGATTTCTTCTAGTCCTTATTTAAGACATCATGATTTCTATCTGGATATATTATTAACCTAACTTGCCATTCCTGGTACTGATCCCGTTTTGGGTTTGTGGGTTCGGTTCATTCTGGGTTCGTCTGTACAAAAAGAATGTAAAACACACACACACACATATGCAGCCAGTATGCTTATCTGCACTAAAAAATGTGGATCAATGTTCATATATAACCAAAATAGATATGGGAAACTATCAGACATCAAATTTTAATGGATGTTGCAGCAATTCTAACCTTAAATAATGTTTCTATAATGTGACAGCAGATGCAACTAGCAGATATATAACAACAATGAATAATGAAACCATTACATATCCAAATGATATAAGTTTTAACTGATATTGTAGCAAGGTACAACAAAAACCCTCAGTTATCAATAATATTCAACTCTGATTTTAACTTAGACCCCTGCTGGAATGTAAAAAACATTACCCTGCAAGAACCTGCAGGTGAACTGTGTTGAAATTTATACCAGAATAGAGATAAACAGCAAACACAAATATAAAGAATAGATAGACACCAAAATTACCCTGGGAAAAAACCCTCCATTTGAGGGTGAAAAACCCAGCCACAAAAGATATATAAATATTTTATTAATTGGAAGGCCGAAATACAATATTGATCAATAATTTAAATACTGAAAAATGATTCAATCCAAACTTCTGAAAGATTCTCAGACCCATGTCTTCAGAAATATCACACATATAAAACTTTTGATATAAAATGCTAATGAAAATCTGTGCATCAATCTGCAATCAATATTATCTCTCCAATCGATATCGACACCCTGCATATAAAATACCAATCGGTTTGAATAACATCATTCTGCCGTTAAAACCAAGTATCGTTCCCTTCGCATAAAGAATGATCCAATCTCTTGGTTTATGAATACAACAAGACTGTTAAGATGCCGTCTATTGAGTTGGCAACGACTGACTAGATGAAACGACATCTTTTCCAATGAATGGTCATCACCACAAAGATTGAATAGCTGAAGACCGTTTGGATAGCATGGTGACTGAACAGATACAAGAAGCTGATCCAAAGAGGGATGAAAACATTTAAATATATGACGAGAGAAATAATGTCTCCGGACGCTACAACATTAACACTCCCTCTTAGCTAGGGAGATATTTTCCAGATGTAGATGTTCTGGAGTCTCTCAACACGACACTCACAATGGCTACACTCATTTTTGAGAAAACCAAAATTTATCATGGAGTCTCTCAACGTGATAACATCATGGAATCACTCAACATGATGTTCACCATGGCTACTCCCATGTGTGAAAATAAACACAAACTCTCATCACAGAGTCACTCAATGTGATGTCATCATGGAGTCTCTTAACATGCCGTCCACTATGGCTACTCCCATGAGTGGAAAGAGTAATACCTCCGTCTCAGAGGCAAACAAGGGCTTTCACCTCATATTTCTCCTTGTCAGAGAAATATGCATTATAGTAAGAAGCAAGAATCACTAAGGCTAAGACTCTCTCTCAGCAAGAGCAACATTCTTTACAACACCAAGCTTATCTCGAAAATATATAAACTTTACTCTGGAAAGTGTCTTGGTGAGAATGTCAGCTCTCTGCTCATCAGTACAAATATACTTGAGTTGAATTGCTTTCCTCAACACCATATCTATTATGTAATGATATTTAATCTCCACATGTTTTGTTCTATCATGAAACCCTGGATTGATAGAAAGCTTCACACAACTTTGATTATCACAAAAAATCACAGTTGGTTCCAATGTTTGACCAAACAAACCCGCAAGAAGGTTTCAAAGCCACACTGCTTCTCTAGCTGCTACACATGTTGAAATATATTCAGCTTCTGCAGTGCTTTGAGCTACACATGATTGTTTCCTACTACACCAAGAAATCATAGCTGATCCTAAGCTGAAACAACATCCAGAAATACTCTTCTTGTCGGCTACACTCCCGACCCAATCAGAATCAGAGAAACCTTGCAATTTCAGATCTTCACAAGAAGTATATTTTAGACCATATCCCACTGTACCACGCAAATATCTCAAGATATGTTTTCCTGCAATTAGATGAATTTGTCTAGGTTCACACATGAACTAACTAAGAGTGTTCACATCATAACAAATACCTGGTCTAGTATTGACTAGATACATCAAAGTTCCAATCAATTGTCTGCACATGGTGGGATGTACTAAATTTGAACTAGCTGCAAAATCAATCAACTTCTTCAAATTTGTTTCCATAGGTGTTGACATAGACTTACAATCCAACATACCAAATCTCTTTAAAATGTCTATGGTTTATTTCCCTTGACTAAGAATAATCTCATTGGATCTTTGCCACACTTCTAGTCCTAGAAAGTAATGCATAAGACCAAGATCATTCATCTCAAACTTAGAAGCTAAATCTTCCTTACATTTAACAATGAGATTATTTGCTCCAGTAAGAAATAAATCATCAACATAAAGAACTAAAATTAAAGCTTCATCATCAACTACCTTGAAGTAAAGATTTGAATCTACATCATTCTTGGAGAATTCCAAGCTCATTAAGTATTGATCAATCCTTTCATACCATGCACGCGGAGCTTGCTTAAGGCCATACAATGCCTTTTTCAGTCTGCATACATGAGATTCCTTCCCATGAATCACAAAACCATCTGGCTGCTCGATAAACACTTCTTCAATCACACCATTAAGAAAAGCAGTCTTTACATCCATTTGATGTAACTTCCAGCCTTTAGCTGAAGCAACAACAATAATAGTCTTCATAGATGTATAACGAGCAACAGGAGGAAATGTCTCCTCATAATCTATTCCCTCCTTCTGAGAGAATCCTCTTGCCACAAATTTTGCTTTATATTTTTCAATACTCCCATCAGCTGCATGTTTGATTTTGAACAGCCACTTAGAAGACACAATAGATTTCCCTTTAGGCCTTGGAACAACATCCGAAACATCATTCTTGATGATAGATTGATATTCTTCAGTCATAGCATCTCTCCTCACTTGCTGATTTGATGCCTCCTCAAAATTAGAAGGCTCGGATTCAATGATATGACTCATTAATGCAACATAACCTAAAAAATTTTGTGGTCTCTTGCTTTCTCTAAATGTCCCATGTGGAGCTACATATTTTTCAGCCTCTTGCATAGTATGTCTAACCCATAAAGGTCTCTTTTGACCTATAGCAATATTACTTGGTCTATTAGTTGGTTCTATGGGATCAACTGGATCAATAGCCTCTTCAAGTTCAGTAGACTCCCTCTGAATCTCAGGAGAACGATCAAAAGTAATGTCCATATCTTGAGATGTCCCCTGTTCTTCATTGTCTATCTCCATGGAAGATCCTTTTGATCTTTTGAAAGCTACTTCTTCAAAGGATACATCTATGTTGATTTCAATCTGTTTGTGTCTTGGAATGTAGATCCTATAGGCCTTTGAGGATTCACTGTAACCCACAAAAATTCCTTTCTTGCCAAAAGAAATTTTGATCTTTTATCTTAAGGCACATGAAAATAAATTGGACAACCAAATTTTTTGAAATGGCTAACTTTAGGCTTCACACCTGTGAAGGCCTCTTAAGGAGTCACGTTTTCCAATATTTGATGAGTACTTCGATTCTGAATGTAAACTGCAGTTTTGGAAGTTTCAGCCCAAAGAAAAGTTTGCAGATTTTGATCATGAATCATAGCTTTGGCTGCTTCAACTATGGATCTATTCTTTCTTTCAGCAACTCCATTTTGCTCAGGATTGTATGAAACACAAAACTCCCTCTTGATCCCTGCCTCAATACAGAAATTTTGAAAATTTCCAAAAATGTATTCCCCTCCATTATCTAATATCAAAATTTTAATCTTCTTTCCAGATAAGTTTTCAACTTGAACTTTGAACTCTTTGAATTTAGAAAGTACTTCTTTAGACTCCTGAGATTTCAAGAAGTAAATCCAAGTCTTTCGAGAAAAGTCATCGATGAAAGTAACATAATACCAAAAACCACTCAAAGATGCTACAGACATAGGACCACATAAATCTGAATGAATAAGGTCTAAAATTCCTATTGATCTACTTTCACTATTTTGAAAAAAACTTTTAATATTCTTTTCTAGAGCACAACCTTTACAGATGCCATCATGCTCCTGACTGAGCTTAGGTAGACCAGTAAACATCTTCTCCATAGATGAAAGAGTTCTGAAATTTAAATGAGCAAATCTCCTTACTTGAACTGATGGAATTATGCACTAAAGCTTGATTTAGATGAACAAAAAGTTTATATAGACTCTCTTGACGAACACCAATCTCACGAGCTGTTTTGATGCTAGAGTTTTTCCGCCATGCAAGAACTTTTCCTTAAGCAAATGCAACTTGATACCCTTTGTCCTCCAATGCTGAAATTGAGACCAGATTTCTTTTGATTTCTGGAACAAACAAGGCATCGCTCAAATGAAGAGGGATGCCATAATCTAGGTGAAAAGAGGTAGTCCCAACACCTTTCACTGAATAACAAGCATCATCTCCAATTATTACTTGCACACGAGTTTCTTTTTCTACCTAGTTAGAAAGATGCTCTCGGTACCTTGTAATGTGACGTGAAACACCACTATCAATCAACCAAGTATTATTGTCAGTTGGAACAATGCTTTAAAGGGCTGAGATAAATAACAATCCCTCTGAGTTGTCACTAGATTCTTTTTGAGGTGACACATCATCAACATTTGCAACAATAGCATGATGTTTTGGTCTTGTTACACAATATCGAGCATAGTGTCCATACTTGTCACATCTGAAACATTGAGTTTTAGAGAGATCCTTCTTCTTCTTTGGTTCAGGAGCTGAATCTGAATTTCTATCTCTAAACCTCTTGTAATTTCCTTTTCTCCCTTCTCTTCCTTTCCTTTTAGATGTTTGAGCAACAAGGGCACGATCTTCTTCATGGTGAGATTTTTGTCCATTTCCTCTTGCTTCTAATTTGAATTCCTCTTGAATGCAATCAACTGTGAGACGATCAAACTTGGGTAATTCAGCTCTTCCACTAATGCCCTGCATAAAAGACTCCCAAGATTGAGGAAGACCATTCATTGCCAACATAACTACATCTTTATTTTCAATTGTATCTCCAATGGTGCTAAAATGATCTCTCAATTCCGTAATCTTCATGAAGAAAGAGATGACTGATTCTCCTTTAGTCATTTCAATATGGAGGAGCTGACGTCTCAAAGCAAGAGCTCTGCTGGTATTGTTAAACTCATACAAACTTGAAGATTCTCATACATTTCTTTAGCTGTCTTCAACTTGGATATAACAAGCACAAGATGATCCTTTATAGAATCAATCAATATCTTCCTTGCCATAATGTTATTCTTCTTCCATTGAGTTTCGTCAGCATCATCAGTTGGCTCAGCCACATTATTCTGCACATAGTTTAGAAGATCATTTTCTTCTAGTGCAATAAGAACTCTGAATTTTTCAAGATGTGAAATTCAATGTATCATCAAGCCTATCTTCAACCTTGAGTCCATTCAACATTGTTGAAATTGGAAATAATCAATCATTCAAGATAAAAAATAATAATACTTTGCTGCTTGAATAATTCTAGTTCTGGATTTGACTTAGACCCGCTCTGATACCATGTTGAAATTTATACCAGAATAGAGATAAACAACAAATACAAATATAAAGAATAGATAGACACCAAAATTACCTTGGGAAAACCCTCCACTTGAGGGTGAAAAACCCAGCCACAAAAGATGTATATATTTCATTAATTGGAAGACCAAACTACAATACTGATCAACAATATAAATACTGAAAAATGATTCAATCCAAACTTAGGAAAGATTCTCAGACCTATGTCTTCAGAAATATCAGACGTTCAATCTGCAATCAATATTATCTCTCCAATCGATATCGACACCCTGCATATAAAATACCAATCGGTCTGAATAACATCAATCTGCCTTTAAAACCAAGTATCGTTCCCTTCGCATAGAGAATGATCCAAATCTCTTGGTTTACAAATACAACAAGACTGTTAAGATGCCGTCTATTGAGTTGGCAACAACTGACTAGATGAAACGACATCTTTTCCAATGAATGGTCATCACCGCAAAGTTTGAATAGCTGAAGACTGTTCGGATAGCATGGTGACCGAATAGACACAAGAAGCCGATCCAAAGAAGGATGAAAACATTTAAATATATGACAAGAGAAGTAATGTCTCCTGACGCTACAACATTAATAAGCTGAACCAGTACCCAGATCTGGTACAAACCGAACCTGGACCCAGCCTGGCAATAGGCAAACCTGGTAACATAGTTAATAACTGAATGAAATTTGAAAATAAAGCATCTAGATTAAAGAGCCACATTTGATTCTTTTGGTCATGACAGACTTGCTATTGCCCAATAAATGTAAAAGACTAACATTTGCCCTTTCAACGCTTCCAGCCCATATTAATCAAGGAGATGTAATCTGTAAGTATGCAGAAAAATTATTAAAGGGGGGCCAATAATTTAGAGGTTTTCATAGGGTTTGAGAATCAGCTCTTGTTTTATGTATATAAAATTCCTGCTGTTTGTTTTTTAATATTTTATTTATAATATCTATTGGTGTCATTTGGGAATTCTTATTTTTGGTAATTGAGTAAGAGTTCTTCTCAAACAAAGTAGGATGACATGTACTGCACAACTGAACATTTACATGTAATTTGAAGCATGATTATATTTAATTTTTAATTTGCTTTCTTAAGGAAGCCTCAGAAAATGCCCTTTTCTGATTGTACAACAAACTGTCTAGAGCTTCTTTCTTTTGCTGCTGCAAGTCACAATTATAATGTTGTGTGCTTGCTTCGTCTCCTCTAGTTTATTGTTCCATGATTTCAAGGCTTACTATTTGTTAATCTGTGATTTACAGGGTTGGGAAGAAACTGAATTGAAACAAGAGCATGAGGGTGGAGGGCAACTAGAGACCAAGATATCCCTACCAGCTATGCCTTCACTATATGTTACCGCATTTCTTTTTCAGGGATGCCAAGAGATTTTTAGAATTGGTGGTCATGTCCTTGACAAAATAATACTCCAACTCTTTTCTTGGAGATTATTGGAGAAGGTATGGATGTGCTCTAGCAGCTTTTCATTCTTGACTTCGTTAAAGCTGTATTTTGTAAAATGTGATTATTTGTTTGCATATATTTTAAACACAGTATAATATACATTGTTATGTCTCAAACTAGAAATTTTTTTGATCATATCGTTATTCAACAAGTCCATGTATATAGTGTCGACTTCAGGTAGATTGTGCATCTCTAGCATTTTTGGAAACCACTTAAAGTTTAATTGCTTTAAAATGGGTTTTATTTGAGGATATTGTTTTAAGAAAAATGATGCCTAGTCAAAACCATCAAAATCTTTGATGATTTGTTAGATTTATGATGATACTATGCACCCATAGATAACACAACTGTTTTTGGTAACATCAGAGCCGCAGTTGCACAACAAAAACTTAGGTACCTATCTTGCTTCAGCCATTTGAGGAAATCCATTCATCCTTATGTTAAACTTTTCTAAAATTTATTAGTTTATTTTGGGGCAACATTATAAGGCATGTTTAAGTCCCAGGGATAACTAAACTTCTGTAATATATTGGGATCTAAGTTTTCTATTTAAGTGTCTCTTTCACTTGATTGTTATGTCCCCTTTTGCGCACCTTTTGGGATCACCTTATACTTAGCCATAAATTCACAAATCCAAAATGAAGCAGGAGCAAAAATGTAGTTAGAGATGTAATTCTTACTTGAATAAGATGAGATAAGCTGTATAAATATCTGAAGTCAGATTTCTCATATTTGGTTGATCTCTTAGATCAATCTGTTTTATCAACCTGGGTTTAGTGGAGGCTTATGTGGTTGAGTTTTAAAGAATGGTAGTACTGGATTAATCAAGGAAGTGCTTGCTATTTCTTTTCATGGATGGGTTGAAAAGACCCCCTAGAGGCTTAGTTAAGGGTTTTGAACCCAGATCCTTGCAATTTGGCATAAAAGGGAACCTAACCTTGGAAACCACTATACCTAGTGGACCTTTCCATGGGTCCAACATTCAGAAGAGAAAATCCAGGGGCATTACAATGGCAACAACAACAGTAGCAAGGAACATTTGTATGCATCTTTTTTTGTAGAAATTGGGGGCAGCCACCTCTTGATCCAAAGGACCCTAAAGAATAAGCCACACTTTTAGGAATCAACAATCAGAAGACTTGTTGCGAAGGAAAGAACTATGCATCAGTTTCAAAGATCTTTAGGACCCTACACCAATTTTTTGTAATATGTTACCTTTTTCATTTTTTATGCACCAATAAAGCATGCTATTGAATCCTTTAAAAGGGAGACTGTCCCTCAAAGTCCGTTGGGTGTGGGGACATCACTTGGACTCCTAGGGGTGCGTTTCCATGGAACACCATTGAACTTTTGCTAGGGTAGTCTTCTTCTATTGGTTTTACAAACCACAGGGCACCATCAAGGTCATTAGTATCAGACCTTCACGTCTGTGAGTGATTGAAGGAATACAAGACAGATAATCTCCAAAGCATAATGCTCTTCTTGAAGATAGGAGGGCATGGTCATAATAAAAGAGCTATGAACCCTCGAGTTTGTCAAGTTTGTGCAGTTTCTGAATGTGCTCTACTTACCTGTCCTTGTCACCTTAGGCTTGGGCATTTCTCTCTTTAATCAGGGGAGAGTCTATATTTGTTTATGGAATTGACTGTTGGTCATTTTGTAATTACTAAACTGGGCTATATTAATAGTGTGCATATATTGTAACATCTCTTCTAAATAAGTATGCATTTCTCTCGCCTCCTGCTTCATTTAAGAGAAGAGTATCAAATCATTTTTCATAAGTAATGGTGATCTCTGGATCTTTAGGTTGAATTCGCAATTCTCTCCATTTTTGCTTTCTAGGGTTTTTGGCATATTTTCCTAAAAATGTTGGTTTTTTCAATTTTTATGCAACAAATGGAGCAGGTTGTTGAGTCCTTAAAAAGGGACCTTCTCTTAAATGTCTCTGGGATGTGGGGATGCCACTTGGATGCCTCTGGAAGTGTTCCTGTGGAACACTGTTCACCCTTTATCAGGGGATCCTTCTCCTGTTAGTTCTGCAAAGCATAGCACACCATCAAGATCATTAGAATCGGATCTTCACCAGCCTGTGAGTTAAAAAAAAACAAGACAGAGAAGGGTTGTCCTTTTGTCTAAATTATCCTCCAAAGCATAATGCTCTTCCTGCAGATAGGATGGTGCACTCATATACCATGTGAGTTTCATCAAGTTTGTATAATTGCTATACTTTTCTGTCTCAATGACTGTAGTTTGGCTGGTGCTACTTAAATTTGCTTGAGGGCTGCTACATTATCAATTCCTTTCATACTGAGCTTTGGCACATCTCTCTTTAATTGGAAGAGAACCTACATTTGTTTAAGGAATTGAAAGGTGGTCATTGTGTAATTAGGAACTCGGCTATATAGTAAGCATAAATTATAACATCTCATCTAAACAAGTAAGCATTTCTATTGCCTTCTACCTCATTTCAGAGGACAGGATCATACCATCTTTTCTAACTATTAGTGATCCTTGGATCTTCAGATTTTGCTGACCCTTATTTTCCATAACTTGGGGAAAAGGGATACCTGAATTGAACCGTTTTCCTTTGGCCTCGGCTTTTGCAGCATTCTGGGAACTTCTTTACCTTTATTGTTTTCCTTAATAATCCAGGGCACTGCTAACTATTCTTCCACTTGCTGTTGCTCGCTTGAAACCAACAGCCTTCAACAGATATCTGAATTGAACCTGTTTTCATTTGGTCTCAGCTTTTTCAGCATTCTGGGAACTTCTTTACCCATACAATTGTCCTTAATAATGTAGGGCACTACTGGCTATTGTTCCACCTGCAGCTTCTCTCTTGAAAATAGCAGCCTTCAACACCTTCAACTTTATGATAATGCGGTGGAGTTACCGGATATTATTCCACCAACATCATTCTTCTTTACTTATAGAGGTCCTTTAAGCACCTTCATTATGAGCTTCCCAATTGACATCTGTGCAAACTGTAAATAGAATCACACACATAATTTAAAGGACTGCATAAATTATAGTTCAAAGGAAACAATATGAGGGACTATATCAATCTTTCCCTGCATGGAGAGTATCCTGTCAGCTTTAGTAGGAGATTGACATAACAACCATTCCGAGGGTTCTTTGCCACTAATCTTCATGAGAAAGAATGCTGTTTGCTTAGTACTAACAGGGAAATGATTTTGAAAAGTTGCAACAGTCTACCATCATTGCCTCCTATTCCCACTTCTTCCAAATGTGCATTGGCGCAACTATAATCTAATCCCCGGTTCATCGGGTGTGCATTCATAGGGAATTCTAAATTGTTCCGCTTTGAGCCAGCAGCATGCCCAGGTGAGCGGCTTTTGATGAGTAGGGGATGCCTCGGTGGGTGGTACCTACGCCTCCCATGTCTCTGACTTGCCCTTCCCTCCGCGTCGCCCCAGGCAGGAGTTACAGGCTATGTCGAACCCGATATAATTACAGTGGCAGATCCTGGTACGCCATTCCGAGGAACACATACAAATGCGCTGCTCGACTCCTTGAGACATGAACTGCATCATTATATTTGTTCTCTTCTTCGTTTATCATAATATTGATCTACCTTCTTGCCCCCCAACGCTCCCCCCAAAAAAGAAAAACTATCTTTGTTTGATCACCATAGATCAAAAACTTCCTTTGGGTGATAACAGTTTGCTTCAGCACGTCTCTATCTGTTTTAGAGATTTAGATCTGGGATATTCTTATTAGCAAATTTATCGTGTATTCTTTTTATATGATTCATTTAAGTCAATGTTAACAGATTTGAATAAACATTGTTTGTCATCCTCCAACTACTAGAATTAGGGCCCTGTTAACAATTTCAATCTGTAAGCCTATGCTTGGAAACATCCGAGACCAATTAAAGCTTTAAGTTGGCCTCATAGTTTTCTACTTCTTCCAGTTCCACACTATAGTAAACAAATATATTTCTCTTGGATTTGTATTGTCCATTCTTTCTCCCTGTTATGAATTATCCAGGATTGCAATGAGTAATTGGGGTCACCATAGGTTGCAGTCTTCATAGCTCTGACCATTATCCAATTCATAGGTGGGTCAAAAATTTATAAAATACAACTATTTTTTTAAAACACAAAAGCGCTACACAATGGTTGTTTGCAATGTGCGACACTGCATAATGCCAAACACATGGAAGAACATGTCGGCGATGTGCAAGGAATTGAGGAAGAACAATGAAAGCACGATGACAATCAGGTGGTGCACATCTCCATGTGACAAACCCTACATGACGATGGAAGCACTATGGAGGTGGTAAGGTGCTAATGTGCTTAATGCCATAAGAGAGGGACATCCCTTTGACGGTCGCTTCTCCAAGGTCGTAGGCAGAAGAGGGAAGACTATGCCTTCCCAAGAAAAATACTAACATAATGAAATTATTAGCTACTAATTATCCATATGATACAAGAAACTTATACTTTAATTTAATGTTTATCCTCCAGGTCCATATTTAAACATCATAATATCATTTGACTATGGTGCCATTCTAATTAACTCGAGTTCATGGAAAGCCAATAACATACACACAAATGGCATACATTTAAAGTATGACAGAGTTGACCTACTTTAACCTTCAATTGGACAAGAGATGAGAAATGTGAGACTACATTTGATTTTCCTAAGCATAACATTTACTTACATATCAATAGATTTTATATGAAGACTGAACTACCCAGTTTCCTCTTACTAAGACAAACCGTCTTTCTCAAGCACCTCCATCTATGAAAGAGAGAAGGAAAGAGAGAGTTACATCTTTCCAAGGTATAAAGATAAATGCACTACAGCTTAATTTAACTATAAAGCAATTTAACTCTTTCTTGAAAAGCATATTATTCATATCCATCTACATTCATAATCCAATTTTGAAAAATTACAAGTTTAAATGCCTAAACACTAGTTGCCTATGCCATCTTTCCAATTAGACAGGAGTTTAGGTTTAGAGGTTACAAGATAAAATAACTATTATTGTCAAGTTCAAACATTTAATGCATGAAGTAGATTCATTAAGAAGGATCAATCATATGTTTTTTTTAAAGACCTTTTCCTTTAATCAATATAAATGGAGAGAAAAAGAAAATAAGGGAGATATTCGTTTCACACATCATACTTAAGTATATTAAACAATAAATACTTTCCTACATAAAATAATATCAATACAATCATACTCGAATAATATCATACGATTCTATAAGAGTAATAACAATTTAGATCAATTGTCAATTGTAAAAAGGAAAATCTCTTAGTTGTAGCAGCCAATTTGATTTATTTTTCTCAAAATACAACGAATTAAATGGCATTGATATTTTATCCACCTAATCTCTGTCAGAAATGCTGAATACTATTTACATTTAAGTACTCAGGAGCTGTTTTGATAGGATTTCACTACTCATGAAGTTGTCATTTCAGCACTTTTTAAACATTTTTTTATATTAGATTTCTCTTAAACAATATTGAAGTTTCCAGATTTTACTAAAAAAATTGAATTTCTTTAATGTTGAACAACATTTCTTCATGACATTTATTAACATGAAACTATGAAAACATTATGAAATATATTATTCTATTGCCCTTTTCAAGCTACATTCCATCAACTTTTATAAAACTTGATTCACTAGTTTTGGAATCATCTAAACAAGTGTCAAATAAAATGTCGATACATTTACACTTCAGACACTTTTTTTTATTGTAAAAATTTGAACTCGGCACCATTTAGCTGCTTACAACAACAGCTTCACCATTCCGCCAAGTACTCTTTAGATTTGTAATCATTTATTTGAACTGAGCACCATTTATTTGTTTTTTTGAGTAATCACAGACTTAATAAAATAAACCAGTTTAATCATAACTCAATTTATTTGTATTTTAAGTAATCACAGACTTACTAAAATACCCAAATGAAATTTTGTGCTGTATGTTCCAATCATTTAAAAATTCACCTAATGACACTTTCCAAACACCTCTAACATACAAATTAATCATTTTAACAAACATTGAAATATATTTCAAATTTGGATATACAAGTAAATAGTGCAATATCTTAGTTTGTTAAAAAAATACAAAATTACAAGACTTAGCTCACAATAGAAGTGATCAGAAAATTTTCTGTCCATCCCAAAAGAAATGCTACTAGAGTGATACACAAACATTTATGTGGGAGGCCTACAATCTTAGAACTTGAGGGTTTTACTCCTTGAATTTAATTAAAACTTCATCTGCTACCTATGTCCATGCTCCTTGAATGAAGATCAAAATAGCTGAGGGGAGAGCATTTACCACCTCACCATATGGCACCATCAAACCATTACTAGATTCTAACAAACCCCCAAGCCAAGAAACCAATTGAAGAATCAGGTAAACCCAATTTTTATGCTCAAATCAAGGCCGACAATAAGAACACATGTGTTGTACTTGTACCTACTCTTGGGTTCATTCCGATTCCGAAGAGCAAGATTAGGTTTTCAACACATAAACCGAACAATTTAAACTATGAAGGAGAGGAATGTATTCAATATCCTCCCACTTGGAGTAAAAGAGCACTCATGCTCAAACACTCTTAAGAAAAAAATTAAAAGAATACTAGCTTCACAAACACTACTGGAGCAAAATAGCTGAGGGGAGAGCATTTACTACCTCACCATATGGCATCATCAAACCATTACTAGGTTCTAACTGTAATGCGTGTCTTCATGCATTAATGTGTTTTCTTCGTGTATACTTTGTGTCTTCATATATTCAAATGGATGTTCCATGTGTGATTCATTTAATTGATCTATAATAGTAAGAATACCTAGAGTGAACTCAAAGATATGAATTTATTGATTAATATCCGAGTTGCGCAACTACACACAGTAAAAGATTTGTAAAAAAATGAACATTGCTTGAGGACAAGCAATTTGGGGGGGAGGGGGGTAGGACTGTGATGTCCCCTTTCCGAAATAGGATTTAATAATAAATAAAAAATAATAATTTAATAAGAAAATAAATAATAATGTAATTTATTATTAAATTACCTATATAATACTGAAAGAATCTAATATATAAATTAATATAGTATAATATTATATATATTAATGAATGAATATCGTAATATAATAATATAATATCATAATAACAAATAAATGAATGGTAAATATGTCATCGATGAAGTTGTAACAAGGATTGTAATCAGCCATAGAAGGAACGGATCATCTAAGACATAACAATATCGATCTGTATTATAATTAGTTTTTAATCAAATAATATTCCTCTCAGCATCAGTCAGAATCTAGCATATTTAATTGATGGATAGACTAATCAGTAATATGCAAATCAAGTTGATCGATATGTTATGAAAAGGCATGATGTCAACCAAACAATGATTATATCTAATCAATGACTAACCACTGGTATGAAGACAATTAATTTGCCTTGAGGAGATAACGATTAAGTGAGAAGCTAATCGTTAGATCAGATCGGTTGTGTATGCAGTGCTTAGTGGTGCGATATCACTAACGAAAAGAAATGACAATAATGACGTGTCTGAGATACACCTCCTCATGAAAGGACATGAGACATGTCCATTGACAATGTAACTTTTCAATTCAGCATTGACATATAAGAAGGTATCTACCCCATTCAAGGGAAGCACCAAACAGGAGAATATGGAACAATAAAAAAAAGGATATATAACAATCTGAAATCAGTGCTGACAAGAACAGGAAAAAACAAAGGATTGGTGAATCCAGTCAGCAAGGGAAGGACACAATCAGCGTGGAGGCCTAAACTCAGCGCTGGGAAATACTCTAACAATTCAGTCCTAAAGAGTACGGTATGTACTCTAAGGACAATTCAATAATATTCCTATATTAACAGTAGATTATACTGAATATATATATATATCAGTAATATTATGGAAGGATTATATAATATAATTGTGATTCTTCACAAAGAAGAGATAAGAAAGAATAAGATAATGTTATAAAAATAATGGATATTCTAAATAAGTCATTGACTATGCTGTAAGCCTGTAAGCATAGAGTTATAGAAAATAAGGCTGAAGGTATCTGAATTGTATATTGAATTATAGGATGCTATGTATATATGCTATTAAAGATAAAGAGCCATCATATGGTCTTATGTATATATATTTAAAGTTCAGTCTATTACAATTAGGGCTATATCAAGATATGCACATATAGAAGTATATGTATATAATATATATATCTCATAATAATAATGATTAGATTTTTATGAATATATATATTTGTAGTACCAAGGAATTAGAATGTTTGTAGTCTACTCCTTAATCACTTAATATAGCCCCTTAAGAGGATAGGTTTCTGTCAATCTGGGAGAGGCAGAGTAAATCGTCACAAGATAGGTGAATTCCAAGATGGGTAAGGATATGTATTTCCAATGCCTTGAGGGAAAATCTCGAGATGGGTACGAACATGCAGTCCCAATGCCTTGAGGAAGCCTACTTGTAGATTGGTGTCAAGCACCCTGCGACATGGAAAGTCCCATCCTCCTTAAGGTTGGTATGTTTAAGGGAGAAGAAGGAATTGGGCTTAAATGGATTAACTATTAAATTTATATGAATTATTCATCATTTCTTAAAATAAATTCAGTTTAGATGCATAGTAATGTACATTAATCATTGACAATTGGCAGCCTCCGAGTAGGGGACATTACATTAACCAACCCCCAAGCCAAGAAACCAATTGAAGAATCAGGTAAACCGAATTTTTATGCTCAAATCAAGGCCAACAATAAGAACACGTGCTGTCCCTACTCTTGGGTCCATTCCAAAGAGCAAGATTAAGTTTTCAACACATGAACCAAACAATTTAAACAATGAAGGAGAGGAGTCTATTCAATATATTCCTGCTTGGAGTAAAAGAGCACTCATGCTCAAACACTCCTAAGAAAACAATTAAAAGAATACTAGCTTCACAAACACTACTGGAATACATTCAAGATTGACGTACATGAAAATAAAGTGGGTATTTCTCTTTTCTCAAACATAAGAAAACAAGATTAATACATATAGCAATGAGGTTAAAAGCCTATCTATCAAGATAGCTTTGAAAAGATGAAGATTATTCTTCCTTGCTTCAATCTCTTTCTACTCCCTAACACAAATCAATTTTCACATGAAGAAGCCTCCAAATTGCCAAGCACACACAAAAAATGAAAAGAGTTCTCGGAGAGCTCTCACCTCTCTCTTAAATTCTCTAAGTTTGAAAAACAAAATGAATAACTAGCCTTACAAAGCTAAAGAGGATGGCTTATATGAGAGTGCCATGTTACCCGTGGTCATCTAATAGGATTGCACATGACATCCCACTTGCACACACAACCATCTCTTGCACACCATAAATGCAACCCCTGCCTTTACGTGTGCATCTACATGGGCAAGGCATGTTGGAGTACTCCACTTTCAAACAAACCTTTTAAGATAAGAAAGAGGGTTGGCTTGGGTGACCCACATTGAACCCTTACATGTCTTATAATGGTGTGCTCTTTCCAAGAGAGTTGGGTGAATTTTAAACTCACTTGACACTCCAAACAAAATTCCAAAAAGGGTACCTTCACCATATAATTACTCAAAATTCACATTTTACACTTTTAAAAATGACCTAAGTGCAATTTTGTGCTTGCATTAAACAAATATTTACAAAAGAAAAATATTAAAACATATGAAATATATGTAATAAAGATCACCAAAATAAAGTATAAACACTTATGGATTAACAATGTTTAAGATAGGGTCGTTGTAATGTCCCCAAGATAGGAGAACCCAATTTTTTGCCCTAGATTACGATTTCTATAAAAGCTAGTAGGGTTTAGAGATACCTTTTTGCTTTGATTGAGAATCCTGGAGACAAGTTAGGAATCATAGTTCATAATTAGACATCCTTGTAGTAGAAATAGATTAATAGATAGCTTAATTCAGATTTAGGATGTCTCAACCATGGATGTAATAAGGTGGGGTGATCTGATTAGGTGCTCGAAAGACCCCCTACCCTAGGCACACGAGTAGATATACCATCCCTCTTGGCCTCATGTGTCCCTTGCCATACAAATGAGGTGACGTAGCTAGTGTGGTGTGCTATCACCGTTTTCCTCATCCTTGTCACTTCTACCTTATCTCCATTGATTTAGCATCCCGATGCATTTGTTCACCACGATAGAGGTCATGAGGAATATACAGCAAGGTGCTCAGAAAGTCTTTCCTCCTAAGCCCAAAAGCAGTCCCCTTGTCCCCTTTTGCCCCCATTGGACTCCTTAGTCCAGCATGAGATGGCGTGCTTAGAAGGTGACCTCATCACCATTTTCCCTCCTGTGACTACCTCATTTCCAGTACCATGGCTCATTACAGCAGTTAAATACACATTCCAAGTCACATATTCCAGTTGTCCATATATTAGTCCCAATCATCGATAATGATTTAGCAATACATCTAATGTAAACACTAATGCCTTTCATCTCAGGAGTATGACACTATATGGATGTATGTTATGAGTAATATAAGCAGTCACAAGTATTAACTGTATGCACTTAGTAATGAGCAGTCATAAATGCTATGTCATGACTACACATCAGATACTCATACCAGATATCACAGATAAATATGAATTATTATATATCTATTCTTATGATCACTGTCCGTACGTTTCCTTCTTTCTCTTCATTCCATATTACAGCGTTTATGAGTTTTCAGAGAAATGCATACTAAAGCACTGATGTACAGATATATGTCTGTGTGTGAAAGTATGTATATCTGCATAGTATCTTATTACTAAAATGCATACCAAATCTAGATAGAGACAGTCAGTATAGACTTATTATATTATAGTTATATCCTGCGATGCTGTTCTGAAATTATTATCCAAATCTTTTCTGAATGTCTTCCTCTTCTTCTCAGCCGATGATTGAATGAATGAATGTGGGTATGATAGGGTGACACTTAAATGATTGATGTTTGAATGATGAACTAATTGATTTTATAGACATTTGATGATTGATTTCTGATTCCAAGATGTGAATTGATTGATGGTGATTTGATTGCTTGTTTATTCACTTTATTGAATTGATCTTTGCTAATTGATAGATTGTTTGATTCAACCCTTGCTGATTCATAGATTGCTTGATTTCATGATGATATACTGATGTTTGCTTGGAATGATCTCCCCTTATAATTTGTAAGTGAAAGGGTCACCACCTTTCAAAAGATTTGAGTCACCACTTTTCATTGTTGCCTTTGAGAATAATATATTATTCTCCCAATTGATCTCCCTTTTTGATTCCATGCTCTTCTTCAACGTTCTTCTCTTTTAAATCTCCTTTTAGTGTAGGGAGTAACACCCTTTCATTTGTTAATGCCCTTATGAAAGGATCACATCCTTTGGTTATCACAACATACATTTGTTTGACAACAACTGCTGCCCCTTTCACTTCCTATCTCTCACTTCTCTAATATGTCTTTACGACTTTTCAAATCTGCACATATGCCATTTAAGATCTGCATATCTTCTTCTTCTAGATCTACATATCTTATTTTCTTCTTTCCTTCTTAATTCTTGTTTCAGGTTCCTCCTTATACTTTTGCTTTGAGTCTACTCTAGATCTCCTTTGGTCCTTTTTCCCCCTTCCATTTGACCCTTCTTCTCCTTTATATCTTCCCGTGTGAAGGGGAGGTCACACCTCTTCATCATGTCTACCTTTTAGTAGGAGTCATGACCCCTTCATAATTGTCCCTCTTTTGAAGAGTCACAATCCTTCATAATTACAACCCTTTCGAAAAGTCACAACTCTTCATAGTTACAACCCTTTTGAAGAGTCACAACCCTTCATAATTACAATCCTTCCAAAGAGTCACAACCCCTAACAATTATAGCCCCTTTGAAGAGTTACAACCCTTTGTTGATGTTTTGGCCTTTACGGCAAAGATCAATGCATTGAACAAATGATGTAATAATAATAATAATATGTTTTATTATTATATATTTAATTATGCCTAAAATCGACGTGATAAATGATAATATATTTATCACTAAGTTTGATTTTTAAACATCAAATATAATTAAATAATGAGTTAAATAATAATAATATAATAAGGGATTATATTATTTTATTTATTAATCCAAGAGGCACAAAATCATGGCCCCAAGTCGGCTGACTTGGAGGTCCACGTTTTGGCATGGATGAACTCATATATCAAGGAAATTTGATGAATGCTAGAAGCAATCAAAAACATAACATTGTCTTATACTTGTCATTGATTTTTGGAGCAATCGAATTCATTCTTGGAGCAGCAAATTCGATCTTGGATGAGCGATTTGGTTAGCAATCTAAGAGCGGATTTGTGGACTGAATTAGACCTACATTGGAAGTGAATTCTTCCATTAGCGAATTCAATTGAGCAGATCTGCTGATAAACATTTTACCAAGACTCAGCATTTATCTGGAGCGAATTAGGCTGAAAGGAATCAGCAGTCAAATCTTCATATCATACCTTATTGACGAGCAAATAAGTTCAGACCAAAGGCTGGAAGAATCTGCCACATAAAAGCATTTACATAGTGCAGATGAGATAGGAATCCAAGTGCTGATAACGGGCCAGATCTGAGAGCTGATTAGCAACAAGTTTGAATCAGATTTGGGAGAAGCCCTAGGGGTGCTAATGCACATTGGAAAGGTTGATTACCGGGTACTATCTCTCCTTTCTTTGTGATTTATTATATCCTGTGCTTAGTACTTGAAAGACTTCTATAGATTGTATATTCCTTGCGATGATCTGAAAGATATTAACACCCTTCACCTTTTGAAAGTCACTTCCTTATTTTCTTCCCTTTCCTTATCCTTAATCCTTCCTTAATTATGATTCTCCACTCTTTCCTCGCCTCTCCCTGTCAAATGAAGTTCTCTTCTCTTCCTTTTATACCTCTCATTTGAGGGAGACACAACTTTTCTATTCATGCCTTTTGACTGTTTGTTTAACTTAACTACTATCTAATTATTTTTAATTTTATTCTTTTATATTTTTAGTTTAATTATTATTATTTATTATTTAATCCTATTTCAATAAGGGGACATGAAAGTCGTAGTCTACTCATAGACTAAGACAATGTAACTGGGTATACACGCTCAAATTTTTGTCAGTTCAGGAGAAGTGGTTGCTTTTTATCCTCCAATTAACCAAATTGTATATATATGTATCTGCAATTCAATGCATATGTTAAATTCATTTAGAATAGATAGCTAGAGCAACATGATTAAAATTACACTATTCACCCTCAATAATTAAGATCACCATAGAATTAGAATTAATCATCACCATAATTTTACCAGAAATCTTGTCTTTACATGATTAAATCCCTTTACATAAATTCAAGCTTTAATCAATTTCCATTTTCACTTATTTTCCATAAACACTATCACATTTAAATCACAAGTAAAATTTTTTAATCTTATCATATCAAGTTTCAACATTTCATCAAACATTCAAATCAATGTCTTCATAATATATCATCTATTTAAACCATACTCGAAAGCATTTTAGCTTTTAAATTCTCATCAAAGCACTAATGTGGGGATTAGTTTTAGAAACCACATACACGTATCTAGATAACTTAAATCAGCTGAACAAAACAAATGCTTTCATCTAGGAATCATAAGAATAAATGAATAATTGCATATCCACTTGAAGAAACTATTAATCAAACAGATCCCAGAAATGAGATAAAACATTTTAACATATCACATGGAAATGATAACATCACTAACCCGATTATCCAAAGTATTTGGCCATAATCATAATCATAGACAATCCACTCTTAAGGAAGGTAACCACATAGACATACTCCATGTTTGATTAGAATATGATAATAATAACATAAATCTCTACCTCATGCACCATATTCAATTTAACAATCGTCAAGAATTCAATTTAACAATCGTCAAGGAACTAATTAAACATTAATAGGTAAGTTTAGCAGCTACATATTAAAAAGGATCCTCAACATGAAATCCATGAATCAAGAGTTAGAAGGTTCTATGCAAAGTTCCAAAGTTAAAATTGTCAGATCCATTAAGCATATGGAGTGTGACTAGGATTGCAAAATAATTGGGCCTTACAATGGGCTTATTTGTTGCTTGGATATGCATCAAAATATATGTTATCCACTTTGTTTTTCTTTACTCTCAATTTTGATTACTGAAAATATATGTTATGAAGTATAATAAATATATTTGTTGCCAATCATCAGCCTTTGTGCATTATTCTACCTTATAATTACATATGAAAATTTTGATTACTGAAATGGAAGCTTTTTTTATGTGCAGGTACTAAATACATATGAAAATTTTCTTCCATCCTCAGAGGACTTTCAGAGCCAGGTCTCAGAAAAGGGTCTTCTACAAATCCTATTTGACATACGTTTCATTGCAGATGTGCTTTCGGGTGCCCGAGATGTACCTATGGATACCATAAATGTTTGTGAACAAGATAATTTGCCTGATAGAGATCCGACTTCACGTGCAAGTTCTAAGAGTAAGCTGGCAAATTATGAAGCACCTGAAGCCTCAATGAGAAAGCGTGTTTCTCTTTTGATTCAAAATCTTTCTAAAAATCTTGATCCAATAGACTGGGCCACGTAAGATTCTTATTCCATTTGTTTTCAGTCAATGCATTTGCAATCTAAAAGTATAGTTGTGGATAAACAATTTCTACCATTAAAAAGTTTGTAATTAATTGATTAGTTAATTAGGTGAACCAAAGATTGATCAGTAATTTTAGTCATTCTTGATAGAGAGTTATAAGAACACGGAAATGAGAGTTTTTGTAAGGATGGGCCCTTATTATGACATTGATTGGTCTCAAAACTTAGGGGTGTACCCAGGGATCCTGTCTATCCAACTTTCAGCAAAAACATTAAAAGAAGAAAAGAAAAGATAAAACATTAAAGGTCTTGTGGTTCTCAATTTGTATATGTATCTTTGGCACTTGAACATGGAAGTTGGACTTTGTAATTCCAATTGAATAAATATTGTAATTGCTTGAATGAAAATCCATAATGTGATTCTCAAATTGAAACAGATATGAACCATATCTTTGGGAGAATGAAAGACAATCTTATCTTCGAGGTGCTGTATTGTTTGGCTTGTTGGTACAACTTAATCGCATGTATACTGATACTAAACAGAAGCTTCCGACACACTCTGATAGAAATTCTATGAAGACCAACACAGCAGCTCCTCGGTTAAAATACCTTCCAATCAGGTCTGCTCTGGTCAATTCTTCTAAGAGCTTTTGTTCCATTCTTTTAGTCAATCCATTCCTTTAACCATTTTTAAACTCAAAACATTCATGTTTTCTAGAAGGGTGTAAGCAAATAACATATTCTAATCAATTTTTTTTGTAGCATTAGTGGTTTATTGTACTTTATATTATTGGTGAAATTGTATTGGCAATGTTCGTATCTTAGTAACAATTGTACAAGATACTGATTTGACTCATTGAAATACACAAATTTGAAATTCTCTGCATGATTCTGGAAACTATTATTTTAAAAGTTCTAAGACTTTATAAATGTGTCCATGTTCCTTCCTTGCTCATAGAGATGTAGTAATCATTTTTTTCACCACAAGATTGTGTTACAGGATACATCTGATCCTAAGCTTTTTAGATAGAGATTGGAGATGATGTAGACACAAGTCTGATGCATTGTTCTCAGTTCACTGACTAAATAGCTAATATCATGTAGCAGCCTTATAAATGTGATATCTGTATTATTATTACAGCTCTGAACGAATCCCTTACACCTCTTGTCCAAATCTCAGGTGTTCCTTCTGCTCCCATTGAATCCTTTTGGTAGTTTATAAACAGATAATTTTTCTTGATATTAAACATCAGTAGTTGTGGAATTGCATCTGCACTTATTTCCAAAATTTCCCTTTTTGAAGAAAATGTCCCTGGATAGATAATATCCGCATTAACACATTCTTAGCAAACTAATAGTTGTATCCTAAGTTGCCGGCTCGGATTCCGGTTCAGATGCGGGTTCGAGATTCAGGTTCGAAATTTGTCCAAAATTTTTTTGGGCTGGGTTCGATTCATTTTGGGTTCGTCCGTACAAGAATTTAAAAATAAAATAAAATATATATACATGCAAACATATGCAGCAGCAAATAAGTTCATACATTACTATGCCAATAATAAAGCAACATAGCAAAATACACCACCACATATATTGTCGTTTTAGTTCAAATAACATAACAAAATGCCAAAATACACCACCATATCAATGTTTCGGTTCAAAAACAATAATGCCAACATTAATAATTAGTATCAGTCATCAGTGATCAAAATATCATCAAAAATCATCAAACAAATCATCATCATTATGCTGTTGCAGATTAGAAGCACAAACAGTGCCACTAGCATCAGTACTAGCAGCCTCAGGCCCAGCCTCAGGATTAGCCTCAACATTACTAAGTAGCTCGCAATCACCATCATCAATTGCAAGTGCATCAAAGTGGGCTTTCAACTCCGCAGACTCTGGTTCAACATCCCAATGTTGTGCCTCCTTTGTTTTGTAAGTATTGTCTTTGTGTGTTGTGAGCCTCAAGTTTGAATGCACAAAGACCAAGTTATCTGCCATCTTCGAGTTTAGTTGGTTGCGTTTTATTGAGTTGATGAAGGAGTATGTGCTCCAGTTGCTCTTAGATGATGATGAACTAGCAACCTATCAAGATTTAGAATTTTGAAATTAGAGAGTTAAGAGTTTTGAATATAATTTTTTAAAATATAAATTCAATATTTAATATTTATCAACAAGAATTTAGAAATTAGAATCTTAAGAGTAAAGAACTTGTGATAAAATTTTGATGGCAATGGGTTGCAGGAGCTGGTACATTTGTCCATGGAAGTACCACCATTTATGAGCATCAACATTTTTCTTGTCTACAAGAGCTTCATGACCACAATCATCGGTGCTCGCGAAACTCATGAATTCAGACATCACTACAGCTCGTAGGTGCTCGGGAAAGTGTTTTCGAAGGGCTGCCTTGTACCCTTGAGCAACTTCACGATCTCTGTATGGGGCAACTCTAGTGGTACTCTCACCAAGGACCGATTGGCTATAGAACCTGGGGCTCAATGCAAAGGCAAGTAGATGGAAAGGGGTAGTCATTTTGTTCCACCTCTCTACCATGATTACCTGTAGCTCCTTGAAGAACCTTTCTTCAGGATCTTCCTCTTTCTCATTTATGATATTTTTAATATCCTCTATCATGGAGTCAATGCCATCATATACCTCACCCAAGCAAGGCCTATCCATGTCAGTGTATCAGATGATGCTCAATATAGGCTCGGTGAACTTCAGAAGGTACTCAGCACGATCCCACTAAGAGTCATCTAGTATCAATGCCTTAATGGCAGCTGCCTTGGCACTATTAGATTGCCTCCATATGCTCCAATTAG
>MU226657.1:1432954-1460470 GCA_018584345.1 Thuja plicata | reverse complement strand
GAGAGCATCATTCACTCCTCTAACTCATCTGAGCTCATCGGAACTATCCATTGACTTACTATAAATAGTAAGTTCACACCAATGACCCTCTAAACACCTCGCCAAACCACGAGGATCACAATAATGACTTGGTAGCATCCATTCAATGACCTTGCTAAAAATGGGGACATTACAGAGCAGTGTTCTTGCCAAAGTGCTGGAGTTTTTTGTGTGATTTTTTTACTAAGTTGTTGTTGTTGCTGTTTTTAAAACGAGTGGAAGATTTTTGATGATTTCACAAAATCATCTATAGACGTGAGGGATGGCTTCATTGCTCAAAGCCATGTTGGAAGGCAAACAACTTGTTTTTGTTCTTGGTCATATAAGTAATTTCTATAAAAAATAGTTGGCTGATCAAAAATCCAACTAGGGAGGATCTCAACAACAGGCTTATGACACAGAGCATTTTGAAGAGGAGTCAACCTTGTATGCATTTATGGCCAAATGACCTACAAATAATGTCAAGTCTTCTTTAGGGTAGTGAGTAGAATGACCATTAAGGGAGGGTATTAAAGTAATATTGTAATATTTAGTATGATGCTCATGTAAGTAACTTTCTTTTAAGTTAGTCAGTCAATTTTTAGTAATTTTTTGTTCTTGTTTACTTAGTTTAGTAACTTTCTATTTTGTGTTTAGTTCTCGATGGTTTCCGTTATGGAAAGATCTTGTAATTGCTTATTTAAGGAATACTCCTCTCCTTTGTATAATATTGAATATCAATTAATTATCATTTCAAAAGTGTTTGTAGCTCAAAGGATACTTGTATTGCGAGTTTAGAAAGAGGACTTTGATGGCACCAAAATCTGAATATTCTTGCATAATTAGATTCCCCTTGAAAGAGTAGGCAAATCAAAAAAGAATTAAAAACTGCACCTTTTCAAATTTGTATGCAAAAGTTATAGCTTCCAAAAGTCAGACAAAAAATATATTGAAGTGATGGTTTTGTCTTGTGATGGATAATTACCAAATTGCCAAGGTGATTACACAATTGATGTTAAAGTAATTATGTAATGTTTTTATAATGGTCATTCAATTAGGATTTTTCCTTTTCGTAGTTGGTTCTTATTTAGAATGTTTATTTTTTGTCTTTTGGTTTTGTTTTAGAAACTTTGCATGTAATCTCTATTTAAGGAGTATTCCTCTCTCCTTTGTTTATAATTGAATATCAATCGATTATCATTTCATGGTATTAGACTGGCTTGATGGGGTTTCATAAAGTTTGATGATTTTTTAAATAAAAATTCAAACCTCTTACCTAGAATTTTTTTTCTAGAAATTTTTTAATCATTTTTTTTAGTGAAAAACATGATTTTAGGCTTTTTCCTGCAAACGAAGTTGAAGGGTTTATAGATCATGGTTTTTTTAGGCTGAGTTGGATTTTTTTTTGGTTTTACCCTTTTTTCCTCAAAAATGAAGTTTTGTTTTTTGAACAGATCTGTGCCTTGGATTTTGTTCTAGCTACTTGCTGAGGTTCTTTTTGCTACACGATATCTCTATTTTGTTGTGCGCTGTTTGAAGGGTTTTGCCTGATTTTTTTCCTTAAAATCATGGTTGTTTTTTTGCATGATTTTTTCACACAAAAATTGTGGGATCTTTTTCTGCAAGTGTTTTTTTATTTTTTCCACAAAAAATCATGACTGATGTTTCAACATTTCTTGGTTTTATAATTTTTTCCACAAAAAATCATTCTGGAGTCTTATAAATTTTTCCACAAAAAATTATTCCGGGTTCGATTTTTCTCCTCAAATCATGTCTGGTTTTGATCGATTTTTCTCCTCCAAAATCATGTCTGATTTTTTTAATTTTTTCTTCAAAAATCATTTCGGGTTTTCTGATTTTTCCCAAATAAATCATGACTGGTGTTGCTAGTCTTAGGGTTTTTTTTAATTTTTTCCCACAAAAATCGTGGTTTCTCGTAGTCTATTTTGAGTTGTAGTGCTCAATTGCAAAAAAGTTTTTGGCAATTGTCAACAAAAATCGAAGCTTTTTAAGTTGATCTCGATGTCTCTGGATTAAGGATTGTGGTAGACAGATTGTGGTAATCTTGGTCATATCCAGAAGTTCTGTAGAACTAGGGAGGGTTTCAACATCAGGCTAATGTTGCAGAGTGTGTTTTGAATCGAAGGGGCAGCCTTCTATGTATTCACGACCAAATTACCTGCAGATCATGTCAATCTTCTATAGGGTAGTTAGTAGAATGAGCATTAAGCGAGGGTGTTAAATTAATTATGTAATATTTCTATAATGGTCATTCAATTAGGATCTTTCCTTTTTGTAGTTAGTTCTTATTTAGAATGTTTCTTTTTTGTATTTCGTTTTTCTTTTAGATACTTTGCATGTAATCTCTATTTAAGGAGTATTCCTCTCCTTTGTTATAATTGAATATCAATCGATTATCATTTCAAGCAACCCTTGTTGCAAAGTGGTGGTTTTGTTTTGCGACAAGAAAATGCTAAGTTACTGGATTCGGACCCTGGACCCTTGAACCGGGTCCGGGTCCGGGTCTGGGTCCAAGCCGCGTCCGGATTCACGGACCGGTCCGTGCTGGATCCGCACAGGGTCCTATTGATGCGAGTTACTAATTTTCTACTTCAAGGGCGGGAGGAAGTTCAGGGGCGAGAGGATTTATACAAATATAACATTTATAACATTTAAGTATAAGTCTGATTTAATTTTTTATACTTTAAGTTATATTTGTATAAATACTTTCAGGATGTTTGAGATAGGTTCTAGCTTCATAGGAGTTAAGATGCAGATTCTAGATTTTTGGGGTTTTCGAAAAATTCCAGACTTAGCCAAATTTCAGGATTCAGCAAAGGTTACCTCTCACAATCTATCATGGCTTTCTAAGGTCAAACTGAAGCCAAATTTCAGGATTCAGCAGGGTTACCTCCCACAATCCATCATGGCTTTCTAAGGTCAAACTGAAGCTGACAAAAGGATTCTCAAAGGGTTTTAACTCGTTTTATCACAAATCACTTGGTTTCGACCCAATCTCTATGACAGACTTAGCTTAGCTCTCGCCCAAATCCCAGACAGACATGACTTCCCAACAGGACAAAATAACTCAAACCTCATTTGCCGGACCTAGGGACTTGAAAACATCCACCAACACAGACTACCTAAGACCTAGTTATGAAGACTTTGACATTTGGCATTGATCAATGATCAAGCATCATAGATTCATACTATGAAATGATTTAGTTTTACAATTATGTATATTTCTCTTATTTTTTTGTATACATAATGCATATATATACAGTGTACACACACACGAACCCATACGAATCATAATGGGCAAAAAAAATTCACGAATCCACGAACCGGATTCTCAAACCCGAATTCATCCCCGAACCCGAACCCGAACTGGCCATTTAGAGAAAATGTCCTTTGGCATTCCAATCTCTACCGCTGTTTGATTTCTAATGAGTTTTGTACTTGTGTATGGGCTTGTGAAGCATACATATGCTATCATACATGAAAATACGCATCAATTTTAGAGAGAATTGAAGCAGTTTAAGAAGGAAATTGAGCTGAAGTCCATAGGAACTTATAATTCTTGAGAACAATTGGTCATTATAGGCTAATTAGACTTGTAAGAGAGCTGTGCTAGAGGTTTAGGAACTGTAATATTTGAGAATCAAACTGATGATGTGCTTAAGTGGCTTGGGAGAGAAATTATCATTGAAATTGTGGATTTTAAGTGAGTTTTCTCCCACATGCGGGTTTCTCCAAGGTAAATCTTGTGTCTTCTGAATTGTGCATGGTGTTTGCTCTCATTTACTTTCGTTTAATTCAGTTTTAGAGGTATTAGGAACTGTAGTCTTTGAGAATTAGACTGGTGGTGTGCCCAAGAGGCTTGGGATAGAAATAGTCATTGAAATTGTGGATTTAAGTTAGTTTTCTACCACACGTGGGTTTCTCCAGGGTAAATCTTGTGTCTTTTCATTTACATTCCTTTAATTCAGTTTAATAGTTAACAAGATTACAGCAGTTCATTATTTCTTGAATTTGAATGTTCGGGACCAGTGTAGGGTATAACTATCTCAGTTTAAGTATAAAAGTTACACAGACAAGAAGGTGCGTGTTAGCATTGGTCTATTTGGATGGAACTCATAAAAGGAACTCAAAATTTAGGTAACAAATGGAGATGCTTGTACAAGCCTTACATACATTGAAAATGCATACTTGGGATTGATTGGAAAAAGAGGTTGGATTGGCCCTAATGTGTACATAAGTTTTTAACTCCTAAACTACAAAAGTGATGATGAATCTACCCTTCGTTTCTTCATTAATTGGCTATATGCAAAAAACAATATGGAGGCAAATTCCTTCTGCAAGAACTACTTGGTCAACCATCAACTCAAGGGTCTAGTGTTGGTAAATAACAAAACAAATGAAAACTGAATGCATGCTTATAATCACCAAACTTTGTCAAATTTACTTAGGACATATTTGTTGATATATTTAGCTTGAATGTAATAGAAGGGTTTTGATAATGTCAATAAAAAAGCAGGGCAACTTATTAGAATGATACTAGCACATGTACAGAATAATGCTGTGTTAGACACCAAAAATATGCCATACAAATTTGACTCTACAAAATATGTTGGATTTAAAGATACAAGTATGGGATCTCCCATATGGATTTTGATTAATGTAGTGCATAATACGCAGCTGGGAAGCACGTCTAGGAGGAGTTCAAATTAAATTTTGATGAGGATTTTGCTCCTATTCCATGTATAGCGGGAATATGAGAGGTCGTAAAAAACCATTAAGGAAATCTCATAATTGCTTACCCAAAGTTGATGGGATTGAAAAACAAATAACATGGCTGACCTTCAAGCCCTTTGCTAAGAACCTCTTTTATTAAAGGATATAGAAGCAACAAAGCTCGTTCTTGAAGGCAACTCAAATCATATAATTATAAACTAAAAGATAATGAACATATATTTTGGAATGTGAAATCTGCACTAGAAAAGGGTGAATAAGGTAAATTACATCAAACCCATGCTTCTTCAATTTAAGGATGTCCAATTATAACACAGAGTGATTCCAATTGGTTGGCAAACACAAGCAAAAATGGAAGTTAACTAGGAACCACATGATAATCCTATATCATTTAATGCTTGTTAGAATCTTCCATCAAAAGTCAATGTTCTAACTAACATTGATCCAAGGAATATAGAGTCCCCTACACCCCTTCCTAGTAATGAACATCGAGAATGTGGATGAAGGTGTATAATCAAACTACTGCTCACAAGATAAGAATTTTAAGAGAAAAGAGATGCAAATATGTGATTATAATAAACCACTTTAAGGCAGAAACCTCCAAAAGTGTTATAATAAGAACAAAACTTGCAATATTATGTTGAACAGCTCAACACCTCTTATCATATTGAGGCCAATCTAGCTTGCAATAAATATAATTAGGAACTAGTAAATGACTAATATAAGGATGATATGGGTCCTAGTTAGACAGCACATGTAAGAACCCCAGCATGTTCTAACTCTGCCAAACCACTGATTTGCTATACAAATGATATATATAACTGATTTTTGAAATAAAATATGCAATTCCTTGAATTTTTATAAAATATTGCCAGACAAGATAATCACTTTGCATAAATATAACAACACATGAATTGAAATTGGAAATGCTTATAATTAACCACCAATGATTTGTCTTATTCATTCAATAGACAATAACAAGCATTCTCTTACAATTATTGATATTCAAAAAATGAAGTTGCAACAAATGAAGAGAACCTGATAACCCATGTGGCTGAATTATTTCTTTTGTAAACACTGTAAATATCTCCACACAATTATTAACAGCTCCAAACGCATATAGCTGAAGATTGCGGGACCCCAAAATTTGGATTGATCACTTCTCGAATCCAAACGCCACCCTTGAATAGCACACGTGGGAACCTAGAATGGGCTGCGGCTGCTATAAATTGCTAAACGCAGGTCTTATACTAGCTGCGATCTGCACTTATTGAAACCCTTTGTCTTCTGAAATCCAATGTAGCATCCAAACACCAAATTCTGCAAACAATTAATTCATTCTTGGTCCCTAAATAAGATCAACGCCTGGCACAATTAGTTGGGTGTTTCACCAATTCGCTGTGCTGATAAACTTGGAAGAATTTAGTATTCTTCAAGCCTGAAACTCAAACCCTTGTGTCCAACTCTCAACCAAATCCACAAAGCGAATGCACAAGTCATAGAATGAATTGATATTCTCATATGAAGGCTTTTATAATATTTCCTCTTCACAAATTGACCAAGTAGCTTCTCTTTCACTTTTCACATAACTTAAATTCATTGGCTTTTGATGTAGGTTGACTTTCACCGTTAATAATGAAATCATTAAATGCCCCTCACGTGAGATACTACTTGCATTTTGTTTTAAATCATAAAATGATATTTTCTTTTCATGTGCTCACATTGACTTAGGAAAACATTAAATAATTGGCCCGCTTTATAAAGAACCTTTGCTGGTTCTAACTCTGGAAACACAATTTATTTTTTGGTCTATAACTTTGATTTTTATTGATTTAAAGTAGAAGATTACAAAGGTTACAACTGTAGCATATAAGCTATATAATAAGCAGAAAACCAACTCTGGGTTTTCAAGCAAAACACAACAGAAATCCAAAACAACCCTGATAAATATTGGCTGATCATACAAAGAAACCCTACTGGCCGAAGCATATAGTCTGTGCAGTGTTAATTACATCGAACAAAAAATTCTTCATCAGATATCATAGAACTACCTATATATGAGACTAGAGCCGAGAGGAACTAAATAGAGATATCAATCCTTTAACCATTGTCAAAACTGCATCATGGGATGTGTCGAGGCTGCATCATGCTAAGTCTGGGCACTTCCCTTGTCGCTGTCCTCTCCTTCCACGCGGGATCATATGAAACACTGCATTGTATCTTCCCTCAACTTGAGCTCGGATATCCTCAACTATTGCTTTCATATTATGCCATTTGTTTCTAATATTATCAGTGTAGGCGATTTTGTCCACCTTACCCCACCAGTTAATAAAGGGGTTTTTGCCAAATTCATCCCCGTCTTTGGGATTCTCAAAGCATTCACTGTGATCCATTTCAACTCCTAGGACCGCCCATTCTAAGATAGAATCCAGTCCCAAAAGGATTCATTGTCAAAGATGAAAGTCATCAGCCTCCTTATCTCATCTATAGGTTCCCCAAGCTGCAACCCCCATGCAACAATGAGGGAAATTGCATCCACATTTGAACGTCTTTTCCCATGTCGTTCTTGGAACTGGCTTCCCAAGACCTCCAAAGCCGCCTCAGCAAGCCGCTCCTCCTTGTAGATGAGCAATCCAAGCATCCTTTCTTTAGAAGCTGGGCCTTCGAATGCCTTCTGCTGCTTCTTTGTTTGCACATGGAAGTTCGCCTCCATTTTCAGCCTGTGAGGAAACTTGTTTACAAAGTTAGATGAAAAAAGCATATGAAACAGAGATTATATTAACACTCAACCGAAGATTCAGGAAAGTGAGATATCATATCATTTCCTGCCATCCACATTTAGTAAGAAAGGCCAAAGAAGGACGTCGTCATATTTCGGGGGTGCGAGGTGTCACATCACAATCTGCTATCCACATATAGTAATAGAGGCCGAAGAGGGAAGCCATCATACTTTCCTCGTCACCTTACATTGCAATAACCTTTATGATTCCCGCGGATCGCCAAGGAGAGTAATCACGTGCCCATTCTGTCATCAGAGTCCCATCAGAAAAAAGGCAAATCTGCCGCTACTGCCAACATATAAATTTAAACATCACGTGTGAATAAAAATTTGACCACAACTTTTAAAAACATAATGGTCACTTAGTAGTCCCCATAGCATCAATAGAAACCGTTAACATAACTATATGAATGTTGACTATATCAATCGGGAGCTTGCATAAAGCCAATAAGGTTTAAATATGTTTTGCAGATGAAAAGAGCTCAGCGCACTCTCTGTTGATGTGCGGAAGGTTTGTAGCCCACTTTGAAACAATATCCGCTTGTGCATTGCACTCTCTAAAAACATGTGTGATTCGGAAATCATGGAGAGAGTGGAGAATCTCGGAAATTTCAGCCATGATGTTTTGAAGATGCTAGGCATTAACGCACTCATTCTTGATGGCATTCACAATGATCTGTGAGTCCCCTTCCAGATGAATCTTATGCAAATTCATCCTCTTTGCAAGTTGAAGGGCCAACAAGGCAGCATGTGCTTCCGTTGCGTTATTGGTGCCATCTTTGAGTCGTTGAGCAGCTAATGCCATAAGATTCCCTTGCCAATCTCTTACCACCACACCAACTCCAAAGGGTCCAGGGTTGCCTTCAGAGGCCCCATCAAAATTAAATTTCATCCACTCTTTCTTCGTTCGTAGCCACACCAAATCCTTCCTGGCCTGCTTTTTTGTGTTGGCATTCCTAATGCCACCGTTTCTGAACTTCAAACACAGCCATTTGGAGTGAATGTATTTGTCGTTCTTTGTGTATTCATAACAACCAGTAGAAGATTGCAAAGCAGCCTTTAAGGTCTCTTCTATAGCACATATAATACTGATTTTAACCCTGTGAACGAACCTTTCTTTATCCTGAAAAATCCTCCGGTTGCGTTCCTTGCAAATTTCCAAAATGACTATAGAGGGACAGACCTTCCAGATTGATGGGAGCAGTAACTTTGGGTGGAATAGGCCAACTCTGAAAAACATCATGAATATTATTCTGCATAGGACCTATCCAGTTAAGCCTCTCCTTGATCATGCTCCAACATTCCGCAGCAAATGGACATTGAATAAGTAAATGATCAATGTCTTCTGAAGCCGCTCTGCAGAGAGCACGTCTGGTGAGACCCTGCAAACCAAACCTCTGCCTTCTTTCTGCCGTGAGAATCCTTTTATACACTGCTAGCCATGCAAATGCCCCTGCCTTCGGTAAGCATGCTTTGTCCCAAAAGAGTTTTGTTGGCCATAAGGGGGGATCCCTCTCCTCCAGGGAGGTGTAGCCAAGTTTCATCGAGTAAGTCCCACTTTTGGATTTACACCAAATCAGTTTATCTTCATGTGAAGTTCTTATAAAACTTCGCTGCTGAAATAACTCTTCCATTAAAGTCCGTTGATGTGCTGAGAGAGCAAAGTCATCTATTGTTTTCCATTGCCATTTAGGGTCAAATGGGGAGTCTCTGTACTCTAAATAGTCTGAGACCTTATGCCCCCATCTAAGAGTGAAGATTTCTCTTAGTACATTAAATCTGTCATCATCTTTCAAAATCGGATGGTTGTTCCATGAGTCATCCCAGAATAAGGCTTTGGTGCCTGTGCCGATATGCCATGAAGCATGTTTTTAAATAACATGTCTGCAATCTAGAATGGAGTTCCAAATTGTAGAACCTCTGGGGGGGTTGGAGATTGTGAGGAGTCTTTCATCATTTAGGGAGTCCAAATATTTTGCTCTTAAAATTTTTACCCATAAGTTGCCAGGATGATTACATATCTGCCAAACCAGCTTAGCCCCCAAAGCTAAATTCATCCTTCTCCAGTCTTTTAACCCTACACCACCATTTGACTTAGATTTACAAATCTTGTCCCAAGCAATAAGAGGCCATTTGTCGCCCTCCTCAACCCTATTCCAAAAGAATTTTCTAATTCTCTTTGTGATTGCCTCAAGGATTCTGTGTGGGATTTTAAAACCACTCATAGAATAGATGGGAATGGCAGAGATAACTGATTGTAGGAATAAGATTCTTCTCGCAGAAGTAAGCCATCTGCTTTTCCAGCCCTCAATCTTTATAAGGCATGAGTCTAAAAGACCCTTCCATAGATGAGGCTTGGAGGCACCATCAAAAAGAGGCACCCCTAGGTATTTCCCTGGTAGCAACCCTGTTTTGTTTTGATCTGCAAAATACCACTAATCTCTTGTTGTAGGTGTCGGGCAGTGTTAAAAAAACAAATATCTGATTTGTGCCAATTTAAGCATTGGCCAGTGGCTGTCTAGAGTACTTTTGATAGCCCGGGCTTCTTCTAAAGAAGATATGCCAAAGAGGAAGTTGTCATCCACAAACTGCAAATGTGGAAGAATCAACACCTTCAGCAATTTTTATACCTTTCCACTTGCCAAGAGTTCTTTGCTTAGTAATAAATCTACCTAAAACTTCAGCCATAATAATGAAAAGAAAAGGTGCAATTGGGTCACCTTGTCTTATTCCTTTTGTGGATTCAAAGAAGCCTTGCGGGCTTCCCTTAACCAAGATTGAAAGTCTTGGTGTGTTTATACAGCTAGCAATCCATTTGACCCAACCATCCTTAAAACCAAACCTTCTGAGAACTTTAAGAAGGAAATCCCTATTGACATTGTCATTGGCTTTTTTTATATCTAGTTTAATCATCATGCTGCTGACCTTGGCTGTTTTGACTGTATGGACAGCCTCATGGGCGAAAATGGTCCCTTCAAAGATAGATCTATGTGGGGCAAATCCACTTTGCTCTTCAGAGATGATGCTGCCCAGAATGGTTTTAAGTCTATTGGCAGCAACTTTAACAATAATCTTATAAATAGTGTTGCACAAAGCAATTGGCCTAAAGTCATCAAAAGTCTTGAGATCCGTTTTCTTTGGAATAAGTGCAATAAAAGTGTTATTAAAGTCTTTTAGCATAAATCTCTCCGACCTTGATTCCTCTACCACTTGAAGGAGATCAACAACAATGATGTTCTAGGTCTTCTGAAAAAATAAGGCAGGGAAGTCATCAGGGCCAGGGGATGTATCCCCTCCTAGATTAAACAAAGCTAACTTGACTTCTAATGAAGCTGGAGCAGAGAGCATCTCATTTTGGGCCTCAAAAATACATTTGGGGATAAGATCAAGTAACTCAATATTGTCATCTACATTCTCTCCATGTTGTGTAAAAGTGTTCTAGAAGTAATTAATAGCTTCTTGATTTATTTGCTGCTGCTGATTGAGGACTACCCCTTCCATAGTCTCAATTGAGAAAATTTTATTCCTGGCTCTTCTGGCTTTAACTGATTTATGGAAATATTAGTGTTCCTGTCCCCCTCTTTTAACCAAGTCTCCCTAGACTTTTGTTTCCAATAAATCTCTTCCCTTGCAAGAATTTCTTTATACTGTCTTTGAAGGGTTTTGTTCTTCTAAGAACATAAACTCATCCATCCCTTGGCTGATTATTTGCTCATTGAGGAGGTTTAGATTCTTTTCCAAATTATGCTTCTCCACAAATATATTGCGAAACACATCACGGTTCCATAATTTAAGCTGATCCTTCACATACTGAAGTTTTTTGAAAAAGATAAAGGATTTGTTACCTTCCATAGTAGGAGCATTCTGCCACCACCGAGCTATGTTGCTATGAAAATCATCTGCCCTAAGCCACATGGCTTCAAACTTGAAAGGGGATCTCTCCGGGGCAGCATCATCTTGAATGTTACAAATAATCGGATAATGATCCGAGCCTGTTATGGGTAAGATATCTGCTGTGCATAGCCAATCACATTCTTCCCATTTTCCAGCAAGAAAAAACCTATCCAATTTCTCAGCTATGCTTAAAAAACCACTTCGCCTATTGGTCCAAGTGTAATCCCCAGATCTAAACTCTAGTTCTTCCAATCCATTGTTCATAACAAAGGCAGCAAAATCTCGCTGACTTTTGCTCTGCCATCCGTTGCCTCCTAATTTCTCCTTCGGGCTTAATATGGCATTGTAATCTCCTCCAAGAATGAAGAGCTCATCTTTTCTATCACCTAAGAAGATAGAGATGACCTTCCATAGAGCTTCCTTTTCATTTGGATTATTAGGTCCATATATGTTGAAAACATAGAATTTTGAGAGCAATTGTTTTGAGGTAACCTCAACCCACTGCCAATTGACTGCTTGACTGATCAGAACAACACTTACTGCACTGTCATCCCATAGAATCCCCATGCCCCCAGAAGCACCAACCGCCTCTGAAAACACACCATTCCACCTAGCAAATTTCCTATGAAAAAGCATTATATCTACACCTTTTAGTTTAGTTTCTTGCAGCAGAATTAAATTTGCTCTCGCCTGGTCAAGACCTCGCTTAAGCAGACGAGACTTATCAGGGGCATTGCAGCCCCTGACATTCCACAAGAGGACCCTCATTTCTTCCGGGAAAAGGCAATAACCTTTTCCGATCTCAGTAGTGTTGTCTGGTCTGCCTCACAACCAGCCTATTCTAGCCTTTCCTTATTGGTTTTGGCTCCCCTTTTTCTTTTCATACCCAATTTGGGTCTTTTCAACTTAGATTCAGATTGATGTAAACCTCTATTATCAATGATATCAATAGTCATCCACTCCTAGGAAATCATCCCCACCTTCATCACTAAAATAACTCATATTGGAGGAGAGTTCCAATAGGTTGTCCCCGCTGTCTCTTGCTTCATTAAAAGAGCTCTCAAGGTTTCGAATAGGTGAGATTTGACCCTCATGCGGGTCTCCCACAACATCTAAACCTGCTCCAGCTTCTAGGCATTTATCATGTTCATCCTGAATTTTATTAAGAGCATCAATAATGGGAAGGAAGCTAACCTTATTTTGAGAAGAGTTGTGCTGCACTCAGCTGGGGTCAAAGAGGTTGAGAGTAGGACTGCTGATTTGATTGGGGATTTCATCCCATATGATCCTGGCAGGGCAGCAACTGCATTTGAATCTTTGAACATTGTCATCCTCCCTATTTTCATCTGTTTCAAGTTTGATAAATCCTTATCTAAAAGAATTCCCATTAAAGGGGCTTTAAAAGCAGGTGCTAGAATGAAATGATTCTCGCAACCTTGGCATGCATTCCCCGAAATTTGAACCTTATGTGGAAGGTCTTCTCGGGAGGCAACAACAGCAGTAGTAGTGGGCAGTTCATCAGAGTGAGCTCGAGTTTGATAAGGAGAGTGTGAGCTTGGGCTCTCCGATGAAGGGGTAGCTGTCATATGAGGAGGTTGCTGGGGAGGAGAGGAATAGCGGACATCATTTGTCCCCTTGACACAAAATGCCAACCCCTTCAAGCCATCTTTCTGTAGGTGGGGAAAAAGGGTTGTCAAGGGGGGTGGCCTTATTTCATGTTCAGATTCCCCCCTTATTTGTGAGTTCGGAATGCATTTAACTATTTGAGTAGAAGGGCAGCTCGAAGGATCACTTACACTGCCTTTTTCACCTATTAGGGTTTCATCTATCACCCTCCTTAGTTCTTTCCTCCAGAGAGGTGAATCATATGCCATACGTGCAATAAACTGATCAACTATCTTAGGCTTTGCAGTTTCCTGTCTTAGGGTTCTTCTCTCTAAATCATCCAGAAGCTTATCTTCTAAAAGCCCTTTATCTTTACTTGGGGATGTGGAATCAACCTCAACAGTTGTGTTGACCTCTGCTTCCATGTTTCACAAAGCAATGTGTTGCTCCCAGACCCCATTTTCAGTGCTAATAGTTATTGTGTCCGGGATCGGTGTATGTTCCTGTAGATTAATCAAAATCCGAGGGTGAATGGATGCATCCTTTTCATTTATCACCTTCTCCATTAAAATATAGGATCCTACACAACTCCCTACCCTACTGAGTGTGTCCTCTCCTCAATATTCCACTGGGAGGTTGTGCAAGCTCAACCAGACTGGGTATTCTTTAACTTTTTCTTTTAGAGGATTGAAGTTTGCTACCTAGTCTCTTAGATATAGGCCCTTTCCTTCAATCATATAAGGTCCATTCTGTAAGATCCATTCCTTGTCTTCCTTCATAGGGCATATCCCCATATAGAATCCATTGGGGAGGGTTTTGAGCCAGCGTTCTTTTCCCCAGATCACATTACTCCATGCTCTTATTTTAGAAACAGAGGGCCACTTGCCTAACCATTTGAAGAAAAAAGCACTATCTCTCAAAGACACATTTGCTTTTTTCCATTGAGCATCAGAAATATTAAGAATCGAGACGATCTCATAACTGCAGTTATCCTTAGATGTTGTGCCTTGACCCATCGTGGTTCTCACATCTCCAGTGGCTTTGGGGTCTCTCGGTTTGAAGAACTTATGTGCTATTTGCTTGAAATCAAAGTTTTTCCCGATCTGAAGATACTCCTGTTTACAGATGCCGCTATGCCCAATGTTCTCCCTTCGCCTACCATTCCAAGGTGTTTTTGGCCTCCACAGCAAGTTAATGTTTTCCTTACATGGATTGAGGGTTTGGGCATTCGTATGAAATCGTGACTGGGAACGTCTGTTGAGAGGCCATTTCCTGCCATATTGGGTTTGATAGGAGAGACCACCATGTTTCTTGAAGAAACTTTGTTGATTTTGGGTCTCTGTCCTCCGAATTGCAGGTGACCGTTGTCTCCATCGCACTTCCCACCCACCGTGCTCCATTTCCCCCGGAAACACAATTTTTGCTCTTTTGACATTACGTCAAATAGTTGGCAGGCAAAGTTCAAGTTCTGATTCTCTGAATGTATGTGTTTATTTCGTTTGTACTTAATTGAGTTTACAATTCCAGTCATATACAAATGCATGTAAATTCAAAATGGATCAACAAATAATTATTTAGCGTTTACACTTCATGATTTGTCTATGAAACTTTTCAATTACAAATCATTTACATTCCCCTTTGCTGAAATTAAAAAATCGAACTTGGGATCTGGAAAAGATTGACATTGGGTCCTTTGGAGAAGAATTACAGCTACCTGGTAAAGAAGATTCCCTCTCACGTTAATGCTGGAAATCATTGATGTTGGCACTCCTTAACAAATTTGTGCCCATCCCTGTCATATACAGACCCGTAGGTGTTAACGCTGCCTTTAGGTATAGTCTTTCAGCCTTCTGTTTAGATCTCAACAGTCAAAATGATTGACACTGCTTGCATATAAGTGATCACAGAATATATATATATATATATATATATATATATATATATATATATATATATATATATATAACGAGTCTCCAGCCACTTTGATAGAAGTTGATTAATTTGCTACCATTGAAGCTCACACATGACCACTTTATGCAGCCATTGATTGCACAATTCGCCTAATATCTCACAAGTTCACAATGCCACAATTACTTGCAAGAATTACCAATTCTTGAAGACAAATTCGAATCAAACCCTCACCAATTACCTTCAGCAATTTCATCAAAAAGCAAATGAACAAGTAGAATGAATTCGATTTCCTCCTCAAATATCTTTTATATTTGCCAAAGAGAAATCGAACCCTAGCTTCTTCAATACACTCCTCATAACTTAAACAGACCTAGCCTTAATTACATTTACTTTTGAAGTGTTTGAAATATAATATTTAATTATATTTTTCTGCATAACCTATGCGCCAAAGTGTAACTTCATCAAATAAACAGTTAATAACTTGGTACCTTATAATAAGCTCATTTGATTATTAATTAAGTATAGCTTAATTAATAATCATCGATAAACAAATAGCTTATTAATTCGTCCGAATGAATGACTCGCAATGCAGTTACTCACTACCTAAGCCTGACGCCATAATTCCCTGCCACAAATAGCACTGACCAAAAATAGACTTACTATAAATAGTAAGTTCCTGAAAATGAAAGCTCTACAAATGTTTCCACAACTCCAACTGATACCATTGCTCAGACACGCTGCTAAAAGTAGAAACCATGACTATCCCAAAATAAACACTTACTATAAATAGTAAGTGTGTCAATCTGACTCAAACGAAAAGCTATCCCGACATCACAGACCTCTAGAGTGGAAATTGCCCTCTGACTCTGTCAGACGCCCCCCTCTATCATCCTGGTTAGCCTATGAGGGTCACAATAACATGCTAATCCCTCAAATTCCAATGCTCATGAAAATGGGGACATTACAGTTTGCCCTCCCTGAAATTGCTTGTCCCCAAGAAATCTTAGAAACAAAACACATAAGTCCACCCGGACTCTGCAGTCACCGACACTCCTGTGATGAAAACACCATCCACTGAGCTAACCATAACACACTGTCACCATGCCAACCATGCCAACCATAGCGATCCACACAATCTGCAGTGCTAAACCAATCACTACTTGGATCCCAGTAGAGATGAAACTCACATCCATACATAACAAGGAAGAATGGATATCCAATACCATCTGACAAACCAGAACTCCCTGCACACCCTACCAATATGCTATGTGTATGAAGTCCATCTGTGCAACATGGACAAGTACTCCCATAACCCAGATATCCATCCCCTGCAAAATAATCATGGATAAGCCGACCTTGCAAGTAGCCTCCTGCTAACGTGCAACCAAATCCTCGAGTGGTGGGTCAAAAGAGAAATGATGGGCGCTCCTCACTGTGTAATCATGGTGAAATGCTCCAATCCCTGTTCAGAGGCTCATCAATATCAAACTGAGAATCAAGAGATGGCTCCAATCTCTGACTCTGAACAACTGGCTGGGCAAGGTAACCCTCTCAGGTCCAACACTTCATCAGAGGTCTGAATGCCTGGTATGAGAAACTAAACTTGCTGCCGAACACATCATCCTCATACCAAACATCAGAAGTATCCACAATGCTAGCATCAACATCATCTAACTAAGACCCCTTTGCTATCTCTGGCTGCATACATGACTCAATGTCATCATGTGAATCATCAACACTATGGCATGAATCTACATCCCCAAACTCCTCCGTAACACTCCAATCATGAGTGTCATCACTAGGTAGCTCCATGCTCACATCCTCAATACAGGAAAAGAGTGATGTCTCTTGTACTGAGTCAACACTACGACTACTCATAAAAATCAGAGTTGTCAGAGCTCATATACTCCTCGCAGTCCTCAAAGACAACGTCGTTATCTAAGGAATCAGAATCGATAGTGGTATCAAGAACATCCTCTGCACTCACTATCCACAATATCATCAACAAGCTCACATAAAGGACTGATGTCCTAAAAATCAGACCCTGTAACATTAGTACTACTACCAACTGATGGAAATCTGCCATCAGGAGTAGTGAATATGTCATCAACCTGTTCCGTGTCACTAACTCTGGTATGCTCAAGATTCTGAGACTGAGTACCAATATTTGCCAAAAAGTCAGTCACATCCACATGTCCCTGTAAAGAGTCTCCACCCTCACGTGTACAAATAGGACTAGTGGTTGACCCACTAAGTATAGGAACATCTCGACAATTATCAGTAGCTGGTAAAAATTCGTCATGGAGATTTCTAGATGCCTCACTTGTAAAAATCTCACATCTCTCTTATTTTTTTTGTGACGAGGACCTATTGGAAAAAGAAACCAAGTAATTTGTTGCTTTATCAACAGTTGCCAAATCTGAAAGTTTTGCATTAAGTCTTTCCTGAGTTTGCCTTAGTTTCTCCATGTTTTTCATCATGGCATTTGTCTGTTGCCTGAGATTAGACATATTGTCTAACTGGTTTCCATGTTTTCTCAATTTCCTATGTTTTTCCATGATTGAAATAATAACAAGAGTGCTGACCACTCAAGTCAAACAATTAAGCTCAATGAATTCCACCCCAACAGGATGGCAGGAAATCGCTCTGATACCACTGTAAAGAACGTTTGCTGGTTCTAACTGTGGAAACACTAATTTTGCTCTTTTGACATTACGTCTGAGTTGCCAGATTCAGACCCCGGATCCCGGTCCGGGTCCGATCTGGGTCCGGATTCTCCTCCAGGTCTGTGCTGGATCTGGGCAGGGTCCGGATTTGGAAAATATTAATGTTGTGACTTAAATAGAGTAATATTGTGACTTAAAATGGCCCCATTATTGATTAAAATAATGTGTGGTCATCTTGTTTCATCATAGATTCATATTTTTGTATATATATATATATACACTCACGAACCCATATGAATCCAAATGGCTAATTTTTTTTTTCACGAATCCACGAACCAGATTCGCAAACCCGAATCTGTCCCCAAACCCGAATTGGCAACTTAGCATTACGTCAAACAATTGGTAGGCAAAGTTCAAGTTCTGATTTTTTGAATGTATGTGTTTATTTTGTTTGTATTTAATTGAGTTTGCAATTCCAGTCATTTACAAATGCATGTAAATTCAAAATGGATCAACAAATAATTATTTATCATTTACACTTCATGATCTGTATATGAAACTTTTCAATTACAAATCATTTACATTCCCCTTCGCTGAAATTAAAAATGGAACCTGGGAATCTGGAAAAGATTGACGTTGGGTTCTTTGGAGAAGAATCACAGCTACCTGGCAAAGAAGACTCCGTCTCACGTTAATGCTGGAAATCATTGATGTTGGCACTCCTTAACAAATTCGTGCCCATCCCTCTCATATACAGACCCGTAGGTGTTTAACGCTGCCTTTAGGTGTAGTCTTTCAGCCCTCTGTTTAGATCTCAGCAGTCAAAATGATTGACGCTGTTTGCATATAAGTGATCACAGCATATATATATATATATAACGAGTCTCCAGCCGCTTTGATAGAAGTTGATTAATTTGCTACCATTGAAGCTCACACATGACCACCATATGCAGCCATTGATTGCACCATTTCCTGATATCTCACAGGTTGCCAACGCCACAATTACTTGCAAGAATTACCAATTCTTGAAGACAAATTTAAATCAAACCCTCACCAATTACCTTCAACAATTTCATCAGAAAGCAAATGACCAAGTAGAATGAATTCAATTTCCTCCTCAAATGTCTTTTATATTTGCCAAAGAGAAATCAAACCCTAGCTTCTTCAATACACTCTTCACAACTTAAACAAGCTTAGCTTTAATTACATTTACTTTTGAAGTGTTTGAAATGTAATATTTAATTATATTTCTCTCCATAACTTATGCGCCAAAGTATAACTTTGTCAAATAAACATTTAATAACTTGGCACCTTATAATAAGCTCATTTAATTATTAATTAAGTATAACTTAATTACTAATCATCGATAAACAAATAGCTTATTAATTCCTCTGTATGAATGACTCACAATGCAGTTACTCACTGCCTGAGCCTAACGCCATAATGCCCTGCCACAAATAGCACTAGCAAAAAATAGACTTACTATAAATAGTAAGTCCTTGAAAATGAAAGCTTTGCAAATGTTTCCACAATTCCAACTGATATCATTGCTTAGGCGCCGTGCTAAAAGTCGAAACCATGACTATCCCAAAATAAACACTTACTATAAATAGTGTGTCAATCTCAATCAAACTAAGAGCAATATCGACATCACAGACCTCCAGAGTGGAAACTGCCCTTTGACTCTGCCAGACAGCTCCCTCTATCATCCTGATTAGCCTACTAGGGTCACAATAACAAGCTAATCCTTCAAATTCCAATGCTCATGAAAACGGGGACATTACAGTCTGCCCTCCCTGAAATTGCTTGTCCCCAAGCAATCTCAGAAACAAAAAAATATAAGTTCACCCGAATCCCAAGGGTAGAATTGTGCAACGGCTCTGCAGTCACCGACAAACTCCTATGATGAAAACACTATCCACTGAGCTAACCAGAACACACTGTCACCATGCCAACCATAGCAATCCATGCAATATGCAGTGCTAAACCAGTCACTACCTGGATCCCAGTAGAGATGAAACTCACATCCATCCATAACAAGGAAGAATGGATATCCAATACCATCTGACATACCAGAACTCCCTGCACACCCTTCCAATCTACTTTGTGTCTGAAGTCCATTTGTGAAATAGGGACAAGTACTCCCATAACCCAGATATCCATCCTCTGCAAAATCATCATGGATAAGCTGACCTTGCAAGTAGCCTCTTGCTAACTTGCAGTAACTAACCTCATCAACTGCAGATGGACAAAACCCATCCCGTAAAGGATGGTATAAACCCACATCGACATGCAACCAAATCTTCAACCGGTGGGTCAAAAGAGAAATGATGAGCGCTCCTCACTGTGTAATCATGGTGAAATGCTCCAATCCCTGTCAGAGGCTCATCAATATCGAACCGAGAATCAAAAGATGGCTCCAATCTTTGACTCTTAACAACTGGCTGGGCATGGTAACCCTCTCAAGAAACCCAACCACAAATTCCCTGTTAGGAAGCATTGTAGTCAACTAATCTACAATCCTTTCCACTAAAAGCTAGATACTGTGAGAACCCCGGATCAGTCTACCCCCAGAAGCCCCGAAAGGTCCCTCCTGCAAAACCCGACTCTCATGCAAGTACTCCATAAACGACTCTGTGCAGTAGAACTTATATGAGGAAGCATCGACCTGCTCCCCAACAATCCACAATTGATCCCTCGGAAACTGTGGCACTACCAACTGCCTATCACTATCAGCTGTATGAGAACAAATAATAGATTTGCTTCTCGTTGATGGAAACAAATCATCCCGAGAACTAGTCTCCAAACCAGATGATACCCTGCCCATATCCTATAAATCAAAGGGAGTAGTGCAAGGAATTAGCACACAACTCTCTGACGAATCCACTCTAGCTACCACAGGCCTCTCAACAACTGGAGGACCTGGTACCACAAAAATCTCTCTACAGTCGTCCACTGAAGTACTCACCTCCTCTGTGTCTACTGCACCTGTACCAAAGATGGATGTAACTGTGTCCCCAACACATCCATCACTGCCAACTGTGGAAGCCAACTCACCACCAACCACCAATATATGTAACTGTACTGGATTAATGGCTAGCGTAGACTGAACTTGCTCCAACTCCACAGACACCTCTCCCAACTACAACTGTGACTCCTGAAGAGCCAATTGGGTGCTTTCTAACACCCCGACAATTGCCTGAAACTCATGTGTCAGCTCAACTACCTCCTTTTTCCCTAACAACACCTCATTACAAGTGCTGCCCCACTCAAGCAGGTGCTCCCTAGCAGCTACCAACTGTACATAGCTCTGCCTCAAAATCCTAATAGCCTCTCGAAGCGAATGAATCTCTGCTAGGGAAAGGTAGCTACCACCGCGCTCATCTGTCATAGGAGCACCCCAACCATAAACAACCAACAACTTTCGTATAGCATCATAATGCTCAAGAGATGAAGAAATATCTGTATCACTCACCCTCAGTTGTCCGGGCACAAAATGTCTCTGCGTGACCTGGCTCTCCTGTACACTTAGTTTCATTGATCACACTCTTGTAAGAAATTATGTCCACCAAACTCACCTCATGATCACTCTCCTCATGTGCGCTAACAATCTCGCACATGTCCACCAACGAGGTATCGCTACTGGGTACCTCTACAAATACCTCATCTGAAGAAGTGGAAACCACTGCTGTATCAAACTCCTGACACTCATCCACTTTGTCGTCCTCATCCGTGAGTCCTTGAAAAAGAGGATCCTGGGACCCATCACTATCAGATGACAACTCTGAGTCAACACCCAATGCCTGGTATGAGAAACTAAACTCACTGCCGCACACATCATCCTCATACCCAGCATCAGAGGTATCCACAATGCTAGTATCAACATCATCTAACTGAGACCCCTCTGCTATCTCTGGCTGCATACATGACTCAATGTCATCGTGTGAATCATCAACACTATGGCATGAATCTACATCCCCGGACTTCTCCGTAACACTCCAATCATGAGTGTCATCACTAGGTAGCTCCATGCTCACATCCTCAATACAGGAAAAGACTGTTGTCTCTTGTATTGAGTCAACACTACGATTGCTGTCATAAAAACTAAAGTTGTCAAAGCTCATATACTCCTCGCAGTCCTCAAAGACAACACCGTCATCTAAGGAATCAGAATCCATAGTGGTATCAACAACATCCTCCGCACTCACACTATCCACAACATCATCAATAGGCTCACATAAATGACTGCTGTCCTGAAAATCAGACCCTGTAACACTAGTACTACTACCAACTGATGGAAAGTTGCCATCAAGAGTAGTGAACATGTCATCAACCTGTTCCGTGTCACTAACTCTGGTAGGCTCAAGATGCTGAGACTGAGTATCACTATCTGCCAACAAGTCAGTCACATCCACATGTCCCTGTAAAGAGTCTTTGCCCTTATGTGTACAAATAGGACTAGTGGCTGACCCACTAAGTACAGGAACATCTCCACAATTATCAGTAGCTGGTGAAAATTCATCATGGAGATTTCTAGATGCCTCACTTGTAAAAATCTCACATCTCTCTTGTTTTTTCTGGAAGAGGAGCTGAAAGTTTTGCATTAAGTCTTTCTTGAGTTTGCCTCAGTTTCTCCATGTTTTTCATCATGGCATTTGTCTGTTGCTTGAGATTAGACATACTGTCTAACTGGTTTCCATGTTTTCTTGATTTCTTGTGTTTGTCCATGATTGAAATAATAAGAGTGCTGATCACTCAAGTCAAACAATTAAGCTCAATGAACTCCACCCCAACAGGATGGCAGGAAACCGCTCTGATACCACTGCAAAGAACCTTTGCTGGTTCTAACTGTGGAAACACAAATTTTGCTCTTTTGACATTATGTCAAACAGTTGGCAGACAAAGTTCAAGTTCTGATTTTTTGAATGTATATGTGTTTATTTTGTTTGTATTTAATTGAGTTTGCAATTCTAGTCATATACAAATGTATGTAAATTCAAAATGGATCAACAAATAATTATTTAGCATTTACACTTCATGATCTGTATATGAAACTTTTCAATTACAAATCATTTACATTCCCCTTTGCTGAAATTAAAAATGGAGCCTGGGAATCTGGAAAAAATTGACGTTGGGTCCTTTGGAGAAGAATCACAGCTACCTGGCAAAGAAGACTCCCTCTCACATTAATGCTGGAAATCATTGATGTTGGCACTCCTTAACAAATTTGTGCCCATCCCTCTCATATACAAGCCTGTAGGTGTTTAACGCTGTCTTTAGGTAGAGTCTTTCAGCCCTCTGTTTAGATCTCAGCAGTCAAAATGATTGACGCTGCTTGCATATAAGTGATCGCAGCATATATATATATATATATATAACGAGTCTCCAGCCGCTTTGATAGAAGTTGATTAATTTGCTACCATTGAAGCTCACACATGACCACCGTATGCAGCCATTGATTGCACCATTCGCCTGATATCTCACAGGTTCACAATGCCACAATTACTTGCAAGATTTACCAATTCTTGTAGACAAATTCAAATCAAACCCTCACCAATTACCTTCAGCAATTTCATCAAAAAGAAAATGAGTAAGTAGAATGAATTCGATTTCCTCCTCAAATATCTTTTATATTTGCCAAAGAGAAATCGAACCCTAGCTTCTTCAATACACTATTCATAACTTAAATAAGCTTAGCTTTAATTACATTTACTTTTGAAGTGTATGAAATATAATATTTGATTATATTTCTCTCCATAACTTATGCGCCAAAGTGTAACTTTATCAGATAAACATTTAATAACTTGGCACCTTATAATAAGCTCATTTAATTATTAATTAAGAATAATCATCGATAAACAAATAGCTTATTAATTCCTCTGAATGAATGACTCGCAATAGAGTTACTCACTGCCTGAGCCTGACCTTGTAATGCCCTGCCACAAATAGCACTGACCACAAATAGACTTACTATAAATAGTAAGTACTTGAAAATGAAAGCTTTGTAAATGTTTCTGCAACTCCAACTGATACCATTGCTCAGATGCCCTGCTAAAAGTAGAAACCATGACTATCCCAAAATAAACACTTACTATAAATAGTGTGTCATCCTAACTCAAACGAAGAGTGATCTCAGCATCACAAACCTCTAGAGTGGAAACTTCCCTCTGACTCTACCATACGACCCCCTCTATCATCTTGATTAGCCTATGAGGGTCACAATAACAAGCTAATCCCTCAAATTCCAATGCTAAAAAAAACAGGGACATTACACCCTTTAATATTATAATCATTTAATGCACCTTTAAAGTCTCTTGGCCCTAGTCATTAAAAATGTTTATAATATAACTTCTAATAATTAATTGTTAATAAAGAATCCTTTATTAATAATTAATACCTCAAATTTGAGCCAATAACTTATTCCATTTAATCAATTGATGAAGTCTGCTTATACCAAGTCCTGGTGCATTGCCATAAATAGCAACATGGGCATAATTGACTTACTATTTATAGTAAGTCTCTCAAATTGAGCCAACTGACAAATGAGTCAATCATTGTTCATACCATGAGTTCGGGAGCCCCTGTCATATATAGCAACTACACAATGACTTACTATAAATAGTAAGTCTCTAAATAACTGCTCCAGTGAACGATATTGAATCTCAACACTGCCACCAAGTTGTTCAGGCACCCTGCTAAAGATGGAAACCCCGACTTTGCCGAAATAGTCACTTACTATAAATAGTAAGTGTGCTGATCTGACTCAAACGAAGAGCAATCCCAAACATTCCTGACCCATGAGGGTTAGGAAATAGGCTAATCCTCTAAAAGTTGACGCTCACGAAAATGGGGACATTACAACACATATCCCCATACATCTAATGGATTAGCATAGTCACTTTAATGCCTTCTTGCACACTCTCTGCATGCATCCCCCCTTTCAATATTCCTTAATTTCCATATCTTTAACCCCTCTTTTGGTAAAGTTAATAACTATTTTCTCTAATGAGATTGCACTTTCCATGGACACGATTAAGCATTGCCTAGATTTCCTATGTTCTCTGCCCCAATCACAATGTCGCTTTTCTTATACATGTTTTGCATTTGAAAACTTATTTTCCATCCTCATGGCCCTAGTAATAGACAACAACTTACATGGGGTTCAAATTCTTCATTGGAATCCTTACCATCTTTCCCCATAAAATCCCTATTTGGATCCTGATTAGAGCTGTTTTATAGACAAATGTCACTCTCTCCTCAGTTCACATTTAAAACCACCCTCTTCCTGATTGGCATATCTCCCTCAATTACAGGTTGCAAAACCATGAAACCTAACAATGCTTCTGCATAAATGTGATGCACACCTATGGGATCATTGAATTAGGTTACATTTTTCCTCCTCTCCAAATAACTCTCCAATGAGTATACAAGACAACTCAAAAATCATGCCTTCAAAAAAATTGGTTCATGAGGCTATTACTTGCTATTGTCATAGCATGATACCTGAACATAATTTCATTGTTGGTTTTGTTCACCCATTAGGTTTTATATCACTTCTTATTAGTTTTGACCTCTCTAATTTCATATTCCTAACCATAATTTGGTTTTAAGCTTTAATCCAAATCAGCATCTCAAGGAAAGATTCAAGTTCCTTTTTGCACTCTTTAATTGGGGTATTTACTCATTTCATAAACATTCTCATGGTTCACGGTCACACCCAATTATCATGATTGGAATATACAATGTCTCCCAGTGAATTGTGTTCATGCGATTATCAATTCATCATAAGGATTCATGTTTCTTTATTTATTTCACAATCCAAGCCTTATTGAACATATCATTATAGGAACATTAATCCTGTTTATGCCTCAATTATCTACCTTAACATTGGACCTCTTTATGCATTTCTTACCATGACTGATACAAGGTAATAATAGAGTGACCACTAGAGGGCTCTCTCCAGCTTTATTAATAATTACAAGTGACATTAAGTTTCATGATCACCTTGAGCTCTTCGTATTGTACAACATTCTCATGATGAAAGTAAAATCAAGTCACTGTTACAGCAGATCTTTCTATAGAAATTAAAAAAGAATGAATCAATCACAGTGCACTAGCCTATTAATACCTCTTTGTTATCTTGTTCCATTCGTCCACATACATGAATTCTGAGATTGGAAGTTAGAGAATCCCTATCACAATGTTTCTACCCAATACTGGATTTATATATACTTCCTCTAGTGCAACGGCCCTTATAAGGAAACAACATTGTACTTTGTGACTGAGAGCCCATTATATCTATATCATTTTGTTCCAGTTGATTTATCACAAATAGAAAAATAATTATTCATTCAAATTTGAATAATATCCTTTTTTACCTTTCTTTGCAAGTCAAGAGTCTTAAAATGAGAAGTACATACCAATACTTGTTTAAGCAGTCAGGCTATTCTTAATTACATGACCCTAAGAATCACGTATACAAATCAATGACCTTAACAATCTGAGAAAGGTCGTACAATTTCCTTTGCATACGAGGACATGGTAACCTTTCCACTCTAAAGATTCTTTATCAACATTTTATATATCTTATACTGTCAGACATTCATGACAGATAGGATATTATTAAGGAGTTTCAATTACAAAAAACTTTGAGATACAACCCAGCTCCTGATATAAATCATTCTGTCCGTTCATAACTTCAAGTAGCAATTCAATACCCCCAAGTAATTTTATTATTTAGAATGTTAAAGTGATCTCACATTACAGAACCTATGATCATCAGATGTAACCTTCAAATTCTGTCCTTTTAATATATAAGACATTAATAGGAGAATAAATCACTCAAGTAACATCATGACCTGATCCTATCTCAATGACAAGAATTGAAACACAGTTTGTTCATCTCTAATGTGAACATCCATAATAGTTAAGGACATTACTTAGTGAGTTCAATTAACAATTATATTCAGGCATAGGATGTCTCTTGTTCAACAATAGCAATTGATGACATGATTAAGAAAGTTAAAATAACATTAAGAAAATTAAGTTCAACATGAACTTTCTATCATCCTGATGATGAATCAGAGTGTGATCCAAAGCATTGATGCAAACAAACAGACACAATTTAAACCAGAAACAACAACAATTTTAAATAACATTGTTCAGGCATCATCTTACAATTCTTTGAACCTCACAGATTAAATGAAATACAAAGAACAGCCCAACCATCTCAGGGTTATCAGACCAATACTACTTGCATCAATCCAATCCTACCTACTTTTCAATTTTCCATGTCCTAAAGCTCCAGCAAGCCCACATGTTGTCCTATTCACATTTTTGAGGGTGGTGGTGCAATATGAGCCCAATCTTGGATCACCACCCAATCACCTGCACAAGTCTAGCAATGGTATGATGACAAGTCAAACATACAACAAGATAATCACAACAGTTTCATTGGATTGGAGTGAGTCATCCGTGACCAATCCCTGGATAAACTCCATGTAGATCTCTCCATTGAGGTTTGTAGAGATACTATTCGGACAGACCATTAAACTTGATGATTGCATTAACTGAAATAAGGACATTGGTTGACGTTATAGACATCTCATACACACCATAACATGGACAAAAACATTTCCATCTCCATATCAAACAAAGATAGCCCCTTCAATTAGCCGCCTAATACATTCTTCTCAAATATGCAATTGGAACTGATTGCTCCAAGTGAGTGAATTGTATGCACTTCACACTTGTAGATTTGAATCATGAGTAAGTACGATTTGCTGATCAAACCCTCGATATCATTGAACAAATATCACAACCCTTGAGATCATTAATGCTGGTCCAAAGTCGCACTTTAAAGTCAGATGTATATCTGCACTTTATATATAT